>PUFA01002481.1:0-26625 GCA_003508835.1 Eonycteris spelaea | reverse complement strand
AGTGCTTAGAACATTTTCCATGGCTCTTAGCCCCTCACATTTTACGTGGACTTTTAATATGTGACCTTCATTTACCCGTCATTACTTTGAGTCCATGCACTGTTGGCTTTCTGCAATTAAAAGGGAAGACCTATATTCAAATACAATTCCAAATGTTTTCTCCAGAAAGGTACTTGAGTTTAAATATGTCAAGTAAAGAGACCTTTCTTCCCCCCATGTTTCTATTTTAGTACTTCAAGCCATTGTCAAGCATTTAGCAAAGACTTGAAGGGATCATCTGAAGCACTGATCAACTCAAATCTTAATGTGCTTATTCTCCTTTAGTAAATATTTGCCTACATTTCCATTTTTGGAATCTGCAAGATGTAGAAGATGTGAAGAAAAGGTGTCAGTAAGGTCAAGCAAGTATTTTAGAAAAGATGATATGGCAATGGCCCTGAGGAACTAGGAGGGGAATGTAGTTATGGAAAGACTTTCTTTCTCCTAAGCTTTGTCTTGTCTTTCAGTAGCATCTCTACTCTTCTCTTCACGCTATTGAAACAGATCATGTATAATGAAGGGATTGTTCATCTTGGCACTTATTTTTTATTTTCATTCATTTTGTAATCTGTTAGGCATGTTTACAGCTTGCTGTTTTAAGATTCTTCTCTAATAATGACTGGGGCCTGAGTGGTCCACTAGAGACAGCAAAAAGTGATTGGGATATGGATGTATTTTGAAGTTATAAAGTTAGAACAGACATATCTTAATCAGATGCATGCGAGAGAGAGAGAAAGACAGCGACAGAGACAGAGAGACAGAGACAGAGACAGACAGAAGGAGGGAAAGGAGGGAGTGAAATAGAAAGTCAGAGTCAAGGGCTGTTCAAGCATTGGAAGGATTGATTTTCCTTCAATCTAAGACTGTGGGAAAAAACAGACATGTTAAGTTTTCTCTATGAGCTGTGCACTTGGCAATTTGCGCCTAGCGTTTGTTTAGAAGGGTCTTGGTAGGTTCATGTAGAGATACAAATGGGAAATCTTCAGGGTTCAATGGTATTGAAAGCTGTTAAATGGAGGAGACAGTGAGTGGAGTCAGTAAAAAGGAGAGGTCAAAAGACCAATTCTTCAGGAGCACTCTAACATTTAGAAATGTGAGAGATGAGTAGGAACTAATAAAAGAGACTAAAACGGAGGGAGCAGACAATCAGGAAGGAAATCAAGAGTTTTGTCCTCAAAGTGAAAAGAAATTTCCATGGAGGGAAAGTAATGTTGCTGGCAGGTCAGGTAAGTTGAGGACTGATTGCTGGTTTATGAACATGGAGCTTATCGATAACCTGAGATGGGAATTGTCCATGGAAGAATTGGAACCCTGGAGAGTGAATATAGATGAACGTTTTGAAGTGCTGTCTGTGAAAGGAAAAAACATAATTCGATGGCACCTGGAGGGAAAGGGGAGTCAGGAGGGTGTTTCTTGTATAAACATTATGCTTTATAGGCACATCTGTTATTAACCATCCAGCATCCACTGCTCCTGGCCCTGTCTGTTAATGTGTTCTAATATTTTAGTAACTTTCCTCTTTCCTCAACCAGACCATTTTGCTTGCTGTGAGAACCACATTTTGATCTCCTTTCCCTAAATTCTAGATTGCATTTCCTTCTGTTATATGGTCCCATGAATTTCCTTATCTGTCTTATCACCTTAAAGTGTAATCCTGCCTCTGCCTTTTTCCTCAGCCCTCGAACCCTTATTAGATCTTCAATAGTGTATATTGTTTCTTTATTTTTAATAAAAGAAATCAGTTTTTCATGTAACATTATAGAGAATCTAAATTCATGTTAAAATTTACAATGCATGTTTAGGAGAAAAAAGTGGCGCAGATGATAGAACTTCTGTTCATCCCTCTGGCGATCAAATCAAAAGTTGTGACAGAAAAGGAGCAGCACCAACAAAAAAATCATCTGGGATCTAGATGAACAAGACACACGACTACGGAGAAATCCAAGAGAGCAGCTGCAACGGCACACAGGTAGGACGGGGTGAGGACACGAGGCTGACCTCACTGGGCAGCCTTAGTGACAATGGGGAGGCTGCGGCCACCTCTGTGTCCTCTTAAAGAGGCTGCGCCCGTGGCCGGACTTTCACGGAGACAGACATGCTTGCTCTGAGCACCAGCAACAACTTGGCTGTGCAGGGGGCACCAGGGACTTGCAGAGGGACACCGAGTTGTCAGTGTGAGGGCCAGAATTCCTTGGCAGAATTGCTCCCTGTGGAGCCCAATAATTTAACATATTCTATATAACCATAAGTTGGCATAAAAATTATAAAAATAATCTGGTTTGGTGAAAATGATACATGACATCATATTATCTAAGGAAATCTCTTAAGACTAAAATTTTAAATTAGAGGAAATCATAACTTGGTCTTTCCTCTACCCAAAAGTGCAAAAAAGAAGCAAAAAAAAAAAAATCCAACAAGGTCGTTGCCTCAGAAAGGGGTTTTAAAAGTCACTCCATTGATAGTAAAGACATAGAGGCCCCACTACGAAGGCTACGTACCTGTGCAAACTTGGAGAAATCACGTACCCCAGTTTACTCATGTGTGTCATAAATGCAAAACCATGTGGCATGGTTTACAGGTGGATCACAGTACATTCTGATAAAGCTGTGAATGGGTAGATATGTGAGATAACATATGAGATAATAAATGTGAAAATGCAGTTCCTGATATCTAATACTCAAAAGTTTAGCTGTTCCAATGATTGCCATCTATATGTTGTTAGAATTTGAGAATCAAATGAGATAAAATGTAGAATGCTCCTTAAAATAAATGCTGCTTTCTGTTTTTCTTTTTTTCTTTCATATATCAAACTGGTCATTTGTCAAGTATTTGAGAAATTGCTTTTAAAATTATTTTTCATCTTTTTTATTTCTATTATATAAAAGATACTATGCAATCGATATAGTCGTGGTCTGGTCCCAGAAGATGATCTCTTCCATTACTCCAGTTGGGGAAAAAAAACATTCTTTGGTTTCTAGCAAATGTAAATGAAATATCTTTTTAAAAATTCATAATGCATGTCATAGCAACATTTCAAATAAAGCAGGAATCGGCACTGTGTTCCTGGTTTTTCCTCGTTATTTAAGATCCGGTATGTCACCTGGCACTTTTATTCAGCATGTCTTTCCCCGCCCCCTTCGTTTCAAGTATATACTTTCAAGTACATCCGTTAGACATTCGGATGGTTTATAAAACGATCCCCCTATTTGCTCCTTCTCTCCTCTGGTTTTCCCCCTACCCAGATCATTATTGCATTCCCTAGGCTGTGCTTCCCATCCCCATGTCCATCTATCAACTACTAATTTGCACTTCCTTAACCCTTTATATCCCTCTTCCAGCCCCCACTCCTATCTGATGTATCATTAGCAAATATCTTCTCTCACTTACTCAGGTGTCTTTTTGTTTTGTTGATGGTTTCCTTTGCTGCACAAAACCTTTTAACATTGATGCCTTCTCATTGATTTATTTTGTCTTTTGTCGTTCTTGCTTGCAGAGATACATGTGAAAAGAAGTTCCTGTTAGTATTATCAGAGTTTACAGCCTATATTTTCTTCTAGAAGTTTTATGGTTTCGAGTCTTACATTTAAGTCCTTAATCCATTTTGAGTCTAGTTTTGTATATGGTGTAAGAAGGTGGTCCATTTTTTGGGTTTTTTGTTGTTGTTTTTTGTTTGTTTGTTTGTTTGACCTTTCTGTCTAATTTTTCCAGCACCATTTATTGAAAGACTGTCTTTATCCCAATGTATATTCTTGCCTGCTTTGCCGTAGATGAAGTGAGAGTATCGGCGTGGATATAGTTTTGGGCTCTCTGTTCTGTTCCATTGATCAATGTATCTGTTTTTATGCCAGGACCATGCTGTTTTGATTATAGTAATCTTGTAGTATAGTGTGATTCAGGTAATGTGATACCTCCAACTTTGTTCTTCTTTCTCAAGTTTGTCATGGCTCCTCGGGGTCTGTGACGGTTCCAAATAAATTTTAGGATTATTTTTTTCTGGGTCTGTGAAGATGCCATTTGTATTTCGATTGGGATTGCGTTGAATCTGTAGATTGCTTTGGGTAGAAGTGCCGTTTCAGTGATGTTGATTCTTCCTATCCCATGCATATGGTATAGACTTCCATTTCTCTGTATCTTCTTCAGTTTCTTTTTTCAGTGACATAATTTTCAGTGCACAGGTCATTCCCTCTTTGGTTAATTTGATTCCGAGGTATTTTATAGTTTTTGATGTGCTTGCCAATGTGATTGTTTTCTAATTTCTGTTTCCAAAAGTTGATCACCGGTGTATAAAAATGCCTTCTGAAGATTTATTTTGTAATCTGCTACTTGACTGAATTCATTGTTTAATTCTAACAGTGTTTTGCTGGAATCCTTAGGATTCTGTCTGTGTAGTATGGTGTCATGGGCAAATAGCGTGAGTTTCACATCTTCTTCACAATTTAGTTACCTTTTATTTCTCTTTCTTGTCTTATTGCTGTGGCTCAGACTTCCAGCACAGTGTGGAATAGGAGTGGTTAAAGTGGGTGTCCGCATCTTGTTCCTGATTTGAAGGAACACATGTTTAGCCTTTCCCCGTTGAGTATGATGTCAGCTGTAGGTTTGGCATATATGGCCTTTATTCTGTTGAGATGTTCTCTCTATTCCCAATTTGCTGAGTTGTTTTTCATAAATGGAGGCTGGGTTTTGTCGAACGCTTCATCTGCATCGATTGATATGATCTTCTGGTTTTTATCTGTCAATTTGCTAACATGCTATGTGAAAGTATTTGATTTGGGATTTCTCGTACCAACCTCGCATCGCAGGAATAACTCCAGCTTGATCACGGTATATGATATTTTTAATGAATTGCTGAATTCAGTTTGCTAGTATGTTGTTGAGGCTTTTTGCATCAATGTTCCTAAGAGAGATCGGCTTATAGTTTTCTCATTTTATAATATCTTTCTCCAGTTTTGGAATTGAGGTAATGGTCACCTCATGAACGGTGTTATGGATCCTTCCCTTTTTTTGAATGTTTTAGAATAGGGTGAGAATAGATATTAATTCTTCCTCCATTGTTTAGTAAAATTCGCTTATGAAGCCATCTGGCACAGGGCATTTGTTTCTGGGGAGGTGATTAATGATTCTATTTTTTGTTTGTTTGTTTGTTTGTATTCGGTGCATTCAGGTATTCTGTTTTTTCTTGACTCAGTTTTCGGAGATTGTGTATTTCTAAGAATGGGTCCATTTCTTCCAGATTGTCCAACTTGTTTGCGTAAAATTACTCATAGTATTTTCTCATGATCCTTTGTATTTCTGTGGAGTCTGTGGTTATTTCTCTTATTTCATTTCTGATTTCATTTATTTGAGGCCTCTTTTCTTTGATGAGTCTTGGTAAGGGTAGGTCAGTCTTGTTTATCCTTTCAAAGAACCAGCTCTTTCTTTCCTTCTATTCGCTTTGGGTTTTGTTTGCTGTTCTTTTTCCCATTCTGGTGAGTGTCAGGCTAGCTTGTGTATGTGAGCTTTTCCTTGTTTCTTGAGGTAGGCCTGCATTGCTAGGAATTTCTCTCTTAGGACTGCTTTCGCTGTGTCCCATAGATTGTGAATCATTGTGTTTATATTTTCATTTGTCTCTAGATATCTTTCGATTTTTTCCCTTGATCTCATTGATAAGCCATTTATTGTTTGGTACCATGTTATTAGTGTTCATGAGTTTGTTTACATTCCAGTTCTTTTTTTTTTCTTGTCATTGATTCCTATATGTACTATGTAAACCTCAAAGCTTCAAATGCACAGGACGAACAGAGTCTCATGGACATGGACAAAGACTAGTGGTTACCAGAGGGCAGATAGGAGTTGGTAGTGAGAGGTGGATGGAGTAGAAAGGGTCAAATATATGCTGAGAGAAAGAAATCTAATCATGGGAAGGGAACACACGATGCAATATGTATGTGTATTTTTCTCTTACTGTTAAATTGTACACATGAATCTTACCGGATTTCGTGAACCAATGTCACATGCACCTCCAAATTTAATTAATCAATCAATTAATTAATTAATTAATTGTGTACAAAAATTCTGGTAGCTCCTCTGCCAAAGAGAACTACTGACACCATGTTGTTCCCTGTTTTAATCCTACTGTTAGCATCACTGTAACAGTAGCCATACCCCAGGAGTGAGCTTTTCTGATGCTACAGCAAAAATATGTTCATCGTCACCTAGTATGGACAGGTCTCCCTTTTCCAGGATGACAACTGCCTGAGAGTTAGTTTTGTGGATTTCTATAGGTCATGATCAATTTCCGGCATTTTCACTATTGCACTTGGATCTCCTTTTCCTTACAACTCCAAATTTTGCTCTATTGCTTTCTTTTTGTTACTGTTTTGATGTGAAGTCATTATAAATCCATGGCAAGTAAACTATACAGACGATAATTCTAACGGCAACAATATATGCAGAACTGACATAAAAAGACCGCTGGACTCCACCATAAATGGGCCAAGCAGAGCTCCAAACAGTACTTCACTATTCAGTTCATAAGACACTTAAGGCTGTCAGCCCAGTCGCAGAGACCATGGAACTGGCTTTTCTGGACAGTCACAGCGACTCATGGATCAGCTCTGTCAATTGAGACAGTGAGTAAAGGGAAGGAGATCTCTCTCCTTCCACCCTGGTGGTACGAAAACATGAAAGCAGGAAGGAGAAGGGAGGTGGGCGTGATGTGTAGGTGTTAAGGCACGAAGCCAGACCTGTGGAAAATCAGGGGAAAATCACAGGTGAATGTGCCCAGGGATACGCGTCATGACCCGTCACCGAGCACGTGGACTCCCCAGCACCTCTGAAGCCTGTTTCCACGGTGGCTGAGTGCTGATGCTCAGTGACTTGAAAGCGAGAACCATATTTTTAAATCGATCCAATGGAAAACATGTAATTACAGAAAATTGGAGAGTTCCTAAAATAGGATTGTCTCAGGAAAGCAAACACTTTGTTAGACAATCCCATAAGATCATTTTTTCAGGCAAACAGATTATGGTGTCTATAAACTTTGCTGAGTGTCGATGTTCATTGATTTCAATCATAGCTTTAGTTGATTACTATATATAGAAACCTGTGTGTTACTAGGTGCTGCATATAGTAACATATATTTTACTATGTACTATACACCTTTGCTAGGTACTAAGATTTATTCCTCAAGGAAAATAGAATGAAAGTGGTGCTAAACAGAAATGGATACTGTGTATCTGAGATTAGTTCAGGCAAGAAGCTTGAGAAGACTCTTGAAGGACAAGGCATTTAGGCCAGATCTCAAAGATTAAGTAGGGTTTTGAAAGACAAAGTAGGTGGCAACAAGATATTTAGGAAGAAACAGCACAAGGGATGACACAATGTTGTGAAATGTGTACTCGGGTAGGAGTAGACCAGGGAGGTTGGAGGGTGGGTATGTGGAGGGTGATGGGAGGTCTTAACGGAACAGCAGGGTATGGGAACCAAGTTAGAATTTTGGAACTTACTGTCTAGGTAATGGAAGCGATGAGAGTTTGTGCAAGGGGACACATGATTTAGGAGAGAATGTGCATCAGTATGAAGGATCAATTATAGGAGAGGCTGAGGGCAGTGAGATTGCTTAGGAGGTTATTGTGATAATATCCCTGATAGAGGGACTGAGAGACAACATAGGTTCAATGAGCTGTCCGCTGTGTATGGAGCTTGAGGGAGGATGCGTCGCAAACTTGGTGTGCTCATGCATCACTGGTCTTGTGCAATGGACATTCCCCATCGGAAGGTCTGAATGGGGACTACGATTCTGTGTTTCTAACAGAATGCTAGTCCGTGAATCGTATTTTGAGTAGCTAAATTTGGGATAAGTCCATGGAACCATCTTGTGAGGCTGGCTCTGTGTTTCATTAAATGAGGTGTTTGGATCAGGGGAAGATACAAGACTCCATGACCAGAAACATTCAGAATGAGGCAGCCCAACCAAGAGGTAGAAAAAGTGGATTATGGTTTCAGAAATGAGCTGAAGCTGGACTGAATCAGAAATCACTAGGGGAAGAAGGAAAGGAGAAAAGTGCGTGGCAAAGATCTCCCAGGGAGAAACAGTGTTCACAAACGCTCCCAGACGGAATGTGATGGGAGATGCGGAACAAAAAGGACACTTCATACCTACTTCTTCATGGCACTAATGCATGTGCCTTTATTTACTTATTTGTATGTATGAGAAGTAAATCTTGGTCACCCGATTAACATAACATCCTAAAGTTATAACACTCACGCTAATCTGTACCAGTGTAACTTCAAGAACATATCAAAAGTCTGCTCCTTCTCAGCCAACCCAGCCTGCCGTTGATGTCACAAAAGTACATCTTTATACTCTGTGTACATCTTTATACTCTGTCCAAAAACAAACTCACGCATATTAGGATATTAGTATATTAGTCTCTGAAATCAAGTAGAAAACGAGAAGTAGAGCTACACATCAAAGTCACACCAGTACTAGCTGTTACCACTGTCTGTGTGGAGTGTTAGCAGAGATTGTTCTTTCTCCATAAGGCGTTGAGCCTCTGCCCAGTGTCCTTCCGTTCCCACCTGCAGGGCAGGCCTAGCGGTCAAGATCTCTCAGCGTTGGTTTATGTGGGAATGTCTTCAGGTCTCCCCCATCGTCAGGTACTTTTGCCTGATGTAGGATTTTTAGTGAACCGCTTTTGTCCCACAACACTTTGAATACATCCACCCAGTGCCTCCGGTCTCCAGAGTTTCTGATGAGCCATCTGCTCATACTCTTATTGGCAAAAGGATAATGACAGCCACCCCCTCTCGGCTGCATAGATGTTAAGAATACAAGTTCTCTTGTGAACATGACATTTACTCCAATATCGCAATAACAGTTAAGTCGTAGCATCATTGTTAAGAAAAAGGAATGGAATGTTTTATATGTAGACACTCTAAGGTCTTGAAAAAGACAAAACTGATCACAGATTTTCAAATGGTCAATGAAAAGGTCACTGAAGCATCCTACATTTTTAAAAAATAAAGTTAACATCAATTTTTCTCACATAAACGAAAAGTTCTTTGGGTTGGTTGGTTTGTTTTTGGAGTGTAAAGGGGTCTCGAAACCAGGAAGTGAGAAAAGCACTGTGATTTCTCCCAAGCCGTGACTGGCCCGTGTCTTGCTCTGACCCAATAATGCACCATTGTGATGGAATGACAAAAATGCCCTATATAAGGCCCCGGTTGCCTGAGGTTTTTGTCCGTAGAGCCCAGGAAGCTGATCTGTGGTGACCTGTTGGACTGGACCAGTTAGCTTGTTTTCTCCTCTTTGTTGTTGGTTTGTTTATTTTCATTTGTCTTTATTCCTCGTTCTTGTTTTCCTTTTTTGTTATTCTCCTTTTCCTTATTTTCCTTATTTCCCTTTGTTCTTTTTACTTTCTTCATTTTTGTCCTATTTATTTTATTATTTTCTCATATATTTTATTTCCTGTTTTGTTTCTTATTTTATTTCTTTAAACATTTTTTTAGTTAGTATCATTAGTACCGTTAGAGTTAGTATTAGTATTGTTAGTATAGTTGTTATTGTTTCTTTGTATCATTGTTTATTTGTATCATTTATTAGCACAGTTAGTAAGCACAGTTATCATTGTATTAGTATCAGTTAGCACAGTATAGTTAGTATTGTTTCTTAGCGTCGTTAGTAAGCATAGTTAGCCTCGTTTGTTTTGGTATCAGTTAGCATAGCACCATTAGTATTGTTTTTCGCGTAGTGAGCATAGTCAGTATCAGCATAGTCGGTAGAGTTGGTATAGTTCACTTACATAGTTTTTATCTGTAGTTGGTAGTGTGAGTGAGTGTAGACAGGGCATCACCATGCTACATGACCTTACAGCCTCCCCTAGTGAGGAGCAGCCCCCCGTTGTGTGCTATGAGCTCCTGCACACCATTGGCGAAGGAACATTTGCCAAAGTGAAGTTGGCCCGGCACGTTCAGACCGGGATAGAGGTGGCTGTGAAGGTCATTGATCGGCACGGGTCCTATAGACCTTACCGAGAAGTGCAATCTATGAAAAGCCTGAACCACCCCAATATCGTGAAACTCTTTGAAGTGATTGACACCGAGAACACACTCTTCCTTATCATGGAGCACGTGGATGGAGGGAGCCTTTCGGACTACCTTCGGGACTGCGGTGGCATGACAGAGCACGAGGCCCGAGGCGTCTTCCGGCAGCTGATGTCAGCGGTCCACTATTGTCACCAGAGGGGCATCGTCCACAGGGACCTGAAGCCACGCAACATCCTCCTGGATGCCGACCGGAACGTCAAAGTGGCGGACTTTGGGCTCAGTAATGAGTACGTTGGCCAGAAGCTGACCACTTTCTGTGGCAGCCTCAATTACGTCGCCCCAGAGATTCTCCTGGGACAAAGCTACGCCGGTCCCGGAGCGGACATATGGAGCCTGGGGGTCGTCCTCTTCAAAATGGTGTGCGGGAGACTGCCATTCGTGTCCGACAACCTGCGAGAACTAGGGAGAAAGATCATCAAAGGGCAGTACCGTCTGCCCTTCTTCATCTCCTCAGACCTAGCGGACCTCATAGGGAGGTGCCTCACCGTGGACCCCTGCCGCCGAGGAACACTCGACGAGCTGATGCGCCATCCGTGGACAAACGTGGGGCAGGAGGAACTGAGACCCTATGAGGAGCCGCCGTGCGAGGCCTTAAACCCCCAGGTGACCCAGGAGATGAGAAACATGGGGTTCGAGCAAGGAAGGATCGAGGAGTCTCTCCGCGAGAAAAGGTACGATCGAACAATGGGCACGTATCTCATACTGAGCCACAAAGCGCCCAAGGGGAAGGGCCGCACCATCGTCGTAAGGCCCTTCCCCGGCGCGGAGTCCTCCCTTGCCAGTTCTCACGTGAGCCACAGCGTCCGGCCATCCGGCTGGGAGATCCAAGAGCCGGCCCGTCCAGCAGCCAGCCCGGACTGGAGCGCCGCCATTCCCGCACCCACACCCGAGTTGGGGACCAGCGCTCCCTCAGCAGGACCAGCGTCAGGGACCACGAGTCCCGCACCCCAGCTGGAGGCAGAGACCAGCGCAGCCTTCACTGCACCAGAGAGTGGGACTTCCAGTCCTGTACCCCAACCGGAGTCGGGGACCTCCCGCCCTTCCCCCCAGCCTGGCCCTCGGCGCGCTGTCTCCACTCCCCGCACCAGCGGCCAAAGCAGAGCCCCAGAGAGGCGGCCTGAGGTGGAGACCCCAACGTCTTCCTTGGGCCAGAGCCGGGGCATTCGGCGCGTGGCCAGAAGGTTCTGCCACTTTTGGGCGAGGCAGCTCTGCTGCGGGAGAAAGAACAAAGTGCAGCCGTGAGGAGAGCCTCCCGACCACAAGGCAGGGCTGCAGACAAAGACTTTGGGGGGCCCAAGCCCGTCTCCCTGCATGTTAGAGGCTGAACGCAAAATGGCTGAGCTTCAAGGAGGCTGGCGAAAAGGTGCGGGAATCGGCCAGAGGCCGGACGCAAACAGCTGCAGGAGGGAGCCGTGCAAGGAGGACCCGCTGCGTGTGAAGGACTTGGTCCCCTGGACGATGAGGTGTGCAAACTGGCCCTGAGGTCTCTGCACAGGATACACATCAGGATGGTAGCGGACATCTCTGTGGCCTTCAGAAGTACTGGACTGTTCAGCTTGGAGCAAGCCTGGAGCCCTCTGGAAGACATTAGAAGAGGTCGCCCTTGCTACAGATCCACTCCATAGCCCCTACCTGGGTGAAACGTGAGACTGGACACTTTTTCCTGGGGCCCTTCTCCCCATCCCTGCTCCTCTCTTCCTCCATGTTTGTGGAGGAGGGGTGGTTCTTGCTAAACTTCTCGGTTTTCCCTTTACCTTGTAATAAAGCGGATTGTTCCACAAATATGTACCGGATACAGTTTTGCATTCTCCCTGAAGAGAATTGGGGTTGTGCATCCCTCAGTTTGAGAAGCATGTAGTGATATAGTGTGGGGACTTAATTAGAACGAATGGAAATAGGACTGAAGAGAAAGATGCCGTCAGTTCCCGATAGGAATGAATGTGGTTCCAAGGGGAGAAGGCCTGTGAGCCATCCTGCAAGGCAGAAAGGCAGAGAGCGTGTGACCTTCATACACTCATCACTTCACGTTTTGAGAAGGGCCGAAGGTAACTTTAGTCCTGTGGCCTGTGTGAATTAGGTCTGTGAGGTCCATAATAGGAGAGTAAAGTCCCATGAAGCACTCTGTGTGGGGCATCGGAGAAGTGGCAGGGTGTGGGCCCCAAAGCGACTTGGTGGTCACTCACCTGTGCATCCTAGTTTCCTCCTGATGAGGCAGGAGCCGGGCCTTCCTCTTAGCGCCTCGGAAAGGGGCCTGATGTGTGAGTTTGAACTGGAAATGGAGAGGAAGCATGGGGGCAGGCGTGAGCTGGAGTATGAGGCGCAGAGGGTACCGAGGTGGGGGCAGAGGCAGGGGGAGGGGTGTTGGACCACACCCCAATCACAGACTGACAGCAAAAGACAGCTGAGGCACAGAAGACAAAAGCGGAAAACCTCTAGCTGGATACGGATTTTTCCGTGATGTCAAACGGCACTGAGCGTGTGCAGGGTCTTACGAGATGTGTTGGCGGTTGGTGTGGCGTACCACCCGGACCCCTTTGGGACTGAAGCGCTCTCTCCCAGCTGCTGGGACAGTGGGCTGTGATGATTCAGTCAGGTCCTTTGCCTGGATGTACCTCCTTCAGAAGAGAGCGGCCTCACTCAAAGATATTGCTTTGATGGGCTTGGAAGATATTGAAGTCAGACAAAGATAACCACTATTTGATTCCACTTATAAACGGAATTAAAGGAGTGAAAAGGACAAAGTAATCAAAAACAGACTCTCAAAGATAGTGGACTATGTGGTGACAGACACAACATTGGGAGGGGGTTTGTGACACTGGAGAATGACATGGAGGGTTAAAGAAGTACGAATGAGTAGGTGATGGATGGTCACGGGGATGGGGAGCATGGCATAGGGAATGCAATTAATACATTGGCCAGATGGAGGGCCAGGGGATCATTTTACTAACTGTATAGATGTGGAACCAAGGTACTGCATACTTGAAAGTAATTAAAATAAATAAATAAATACATGAGACAAAATGAAATAAATAAAATAAAATAAATTTAAAAGAATATAAAATATAAAAGAAAATTTGCTAGAATGACAGATCTTATAAGGGACAGAGGCCTGAGTCACTGAAAATTATGGGTCCTGGGGACTTAGAAACAGTTCTTTTGTCTCTGGAGCCCAATCCTTTAACTTATTCTATATAACCATAATTTGGTATAAAAATTATAAAAAATCATCTGGTTTGGTGAAAATGGTACTTGATATCAAATTATCAAAGGAAATCTCTTAGGACTAAAATGCTCAATTAGAGGAAATCATAACTTTGTCCTTCTTCTGCCCAAAAGTGAGCAAAAGCAAGCAATAACCAACCGAGGTCCTTGCCTCAGAGAGGCATTCTAAATGTCACTCCATTGATAGTAAAGAGATAGAGGCCCCCCTACATAGACTACGTACCTGTGCAAACTTGGAGACATCACATACCCCAGATTACTCATGTGTGTCATAAATAATAATAATAATAATAATAATAATAATAATAAAAACATGTGGCATCAGTAAAAGGTGGATCACAGTACATTCTGAAAAAGCTATGAATGGTTAAATGATATGTGAGATAACATATGAGATAATAAATGTGAAAATGCAGTTCCTGACACCTAATACTCAAAAGTTGAGCTGTTCCAATCACCACCATCTATATGTTGTTAGAATTTGAGAATCAAATAAGATAATATGTAGAATGCTCCTTCAAATAAATGTTGTATTCTGTTATATTTCATATATCAAAGTGGTCATTTGTCAAGTATTTGAGAAATTGCTTTTAAAATTATGTTTCATCTTTTTATTTCTATTATATAAAAGATAGTATGCAATCAATATAGTCGTGGTGTGGTCCTAGAAGATGATCATTTCCATTCATCCAGTGGGGGGAAAAATCCTTCCGTTTCTAGCATATATAAATGAAATATCTTTAAAAAAATTCATAATGCATGCAATAGCAACATTTTAAATAAAGCAGGAATCGGTACCGTGTTCCTGTGTTTTTTTCGTTCCTTAAGATCCGGTATGTCACCCGGCACTTTTACTCAGCATGTCTTTCCCCGCCCCCCTTTCGTTTCAAGTATATACTTCCAAGTACATCGGTTAGACATTCGGATGGTTTATAAAACGGTCCCCCTATTTGCTCCTTCTCTCCTCTGGTTTTCCCTCTACCCAGATTATTATTGCAATTCCTAGGCTGTGCTTCCCATCCCCATGTCCATCTAGCAACTAGCAATTTGCACTTCTTTAACCCTTTTTATCCCTCTTCCAGCTCCCAAACCTCCAACCCTCCGTCTGTGACCAAATTGGCCTTTGGATGTGAGAGTCAGGCTTTCATTAATTTGTTCTTTTTGTTCCTTAGATTGAGCATGTTAGCGAATCGTATGGTGTCTGCCTTTCTCTGTCTGGTGATTTCACTCAGCATAACAATCCATACGTCCAACCATGTCATTTCAAATGCTAGGATTTCATGTTTGTGATGGCTGAATAATATTCCTTTATATATAGGAACCATTACTTTTATCCAATCGTCTCTTGATGGGCATTTAGGTTGCTCTTACATCGTGTCTATTATAAATTGTGCTGTCATGAATATTGGGGTTCATAGGTTATCGTTGTGGTTTTCTACCTACTCCTGCTCCTCTCTTCCTCCATGTTTGTGGAGGAGGGGTGGTTCTTGCTAAAATTCTCCGTTTTCCCTTAACCTTGTGATAAAGAGGATTGGTCCACAAAGGTGTATCGGATAAAGTTTTGCATTCTCCCTGAAGAGAATTGGGGTTGTGCATCCCTCAGTTTGAGAAGCAGAACAAGGGTCAATTGGAAGACAGCATCAGAGACAATCTGTGGATGGGAGATCAATTACAAGCAAAGGAAATGGGATTGATGCAGGTAGTCTCATCCACTGCCCAGGGAGCGTGAAGATGCAGGTGATCTTGGGAGTGCCACATGCTCTAATGGGAGAAGCCTGTGCTAGAGTGTCACCTGTCCAAATGGGACAAGGGCTGGGAAAAGAAAAGGTAGTTTGGAAAAGTCGGCAGGCACTTCCCAGGGGGCAGACTCTGTGGCAGTCAAGCAGAGAGCTGTAAAGAGGCATCACTGCAGGTCCAGACTAGACTGTGAAAGCAGCCCTTTGGGAGGCAAGTGTGAACCTGAAACCAGCTTCAACATTCTGATGAGGTGGCACCATTACCCAAGGCACAGAGTCCATCAGTTCAGATAACTTCTAGTCTATTTTCTCATTTGTAATCGATTCAAGAAAATGGTGAACAAGTTGAATGTGTGTCCATAAGTAGGGCTTAAGGTTCACTAGCCTGTGGACTCATATAAGGTTGGGATCTGGTCTTATTCACCTGTGTATCACAAGTGTCCATCACATTAGATATGCTTAGCCAATGTTTTATGAATTAATGAATGACAGACAACTGGGGAAAGAAATACCCCTGCAGCAGAGTTCCAGACCACAATTCTGGCAGTCACCAGTCAATACATCTGAGGGTCTTTGAGAGCCCAAAGGGTTGAATCCCAGAAAGAGATCAGTACTTTGCTTCCTTTCTCGGGCTCAGAACATCCCTTTTCAGGGGTTAAATCCCCCTCCATAGAGTCAGGCAGGCTCCCAAGGTTAAAAATGAGATAGGATCCCTCTTTCTTAAGTCCAAGTGTGAAAGAGAAGATACTGATGGCAAGGATTCATTAATTAATGGAACAAATGAGAGATGCTGTATCGTTTAGCAGTTCAGGGTATGGGCCTATCAGCCAGAGGACTAGATTTAAAATACTGTCTCTGGTACTTCCTAATTGGTTATGTTGTTTAGCAAGTTATCTATCCTTCCTGTGTTTCAGTTTCTTCCTTGTACAAAAAGGATAATAATGGTTCTTGATCAATGACATTTTCATGATGATTAAGTTAAGTAATCCATGGAAAACATTTAGAAGACTACTGATAAATAACAGCTGCATAATGTGTTGTGGGTGGGAGGTCAATGAAATCATAGTTCCTAATTTCGATTCAGGGGTAGGTATATCCATGGGGCGAATGTCCCATAATGGAAACTTGTGGTGCTTCTATGAGGGACTTTCTAGTTTTCCGCCGTTTGAGTCCTATAGCACATTCATCTTTTTCTTAATTTCTTACCAGTGAAACGTCAGCATTCATTTTCCTTGAAAGGGATACTGGGTGAAAGGCTAGATGTTTATGCGAATGATGTTAGATGCTGCCATTTTGCATTCCGAGCGATCGTACCAAGGAATAGCTCTCCCTCGGGCATCGACAACTGAGTATGTCACCACACTTTGGAATTGTTGTCCGTCTAAGAGGTGAACGCAGAACTACCTCAGTGTCGTTCTGCCGTTTTGAAATATAAATTAAGGCAGAAAGAATTATCTCTAGTGGTTTGGGAATGAAGACATAATATTACCGAGAGCATATATCAGAAAGCGAAGGTGTTTTTACTGGGGTCTGTCTGAACAGACCTGTGCCGATAGTCACAGACTCCCTTGGGGGCTGAGTCTGTGACACTTCTTACAGTACCGAGAATTTACTGATAACCCCAGCTGCCAGTTCCTCCACAGAATCCTCAATTAGGTCTGGAGCTGAAAGATATGTATGTTTCAGAACTACCTCGGTGTCATATAAGGTATCCCCCACTAGCCACCATGCGTTCAGAATTTATTTGAACCAGGTGCTAGAAGGTGGAGATACAACGGTGAGAAAAATCAAATCTGGAGCCTCATGGAGCACGCAGGCTGGGAGTGGAGAGCACCAGTGGTCACAGGACGCCAGAAAGATACTAAACATGGACGGCAACAAGTGGTGTGAGAGCTTAAAACTGAGTGTCGACCTTTGATGGCTGTGGCAGGTGGAATAATGTCTCCCACAGACATGCACATCCTCCTTGCCCAAGCCTGTGACTGTGTTACGTTTCATGGCAAGGGAGAATTGAAGGTTTAGATGAAACTCAGAGCGTCACCTGGCAGGCCTTAAAATAAAAAGATGATCCTGAATTATCTGGGTGGGTCCCATGTAATCACAAAGGCCTTAAATGGAGCAGAGTGAGAAGAATCAGGGAAGGAGATGTGGCCATGAAAGCAGAGGATGGAGATCCAAGTGATGCGGTTGCTGGCCTTGAACACAGAAGGAGTCACAAGCCAAGGAACGTGGGCAGCTCTGGAAGGAGAAAAGTTAGGGAGACAGGTTCTCACCCGGAGCCTCCAGAAGGAGTGCAGCCCTGCACGCACTTTGAGTGAGCCCAGTGTCACCCGTTTTGGACTTCCGACCACCAGAACCGTAAAGAGAATAAATGTGTGTTGCTTTAAGCCATGGGTTTGGGGTATTTGGTTACAGCAACAATAGGAAAGTAACAGAGGGGGAGGGTGTGGAATCTTCTACCAGGTGATGGTTCTTGAACAGAGATCTGAAGAAATTTCAGATTCTACCTGGCAGGTGAGGTGAGGGCAGTGAGAGGAGCCATGGCTTCAGAGGAGGGGGAAGAGCCAGCAGGCGTCTGAGCTCATGGGGCCAGCCGGGCAGGTTCAGCACATTGGTTCTTCTAAAAGCAATGGGGGCCCACTGCAGGGCTTAAGTCTCACCAGACTGGCTTAGCACAGTGCCCATCTCTGATTGGTCCCCTGCTTTGCTCTGCCTATTGTCTCTCACACAGTTCTCAGAAGCACAAACTAGTGTGAACCGGGCACAATAAGAAAGGTAAATAGGCTGGCGGGACATTACACCATGAATTCCAAAGGCAGCTGCGTTATTTGTGCATTGACACCAGGCATCCTCTCCTTTCATATAAATGAGAAATGAAAAGCTGACACGTACACCAAAAAATAATCCCGGTAAATACTTTGTTTTATTGGGAATAGAGAGTACAATAACACAAGATTTGCTTTCATACTAAAAGCTAAATGAACTCTGGAGAACAGGTTGACGGATAAGTGTGGTGTGATATCTGGTGGCTAAAGTTACCAATTTTCATGTCTTCCTTCTTGGCATGATTTAGATACACTCAGTGATAAAATGTACACTGAAACCAATCCCCATTGAGGAACTACTATGCAGAAACCATGAAACAGAAGTCTTGTGGGTCCCAGGCCTGGCTGGTCCCAAGTCTGACTGTGATCCAGGTTCATGGCTACGAATAGGACCCTGGATTTAGAGTGTCACATTAGTGTAGTCGGGCGCCTATGCCTAAAACATGTAAACATAATCAGCTCATTGTATCATGCATGTGTGGCTGAATGCCAAGATTGCACTCTGATATGTGTGGAGCCCATGCGCTCTCCTGCGGAGCAGAAAGGGAGCAGAAGAGCAAAAACAATAGAACTGCTCTCCCCACAATAGAACTGCACCCCCTGCAGTAAATTTGGTGCCTGCCATTTCTTTCTCTTATCAGGCCCTTGTGCATTCTTCCAACTGGGCATCTCACCACCAAAACCTTCCCTTCTCTATCAGCTCAGTGCTGACAGGGCTGAGGAGGAAATCAAGATGAACATGTGCTACCTCTGCTCTCCTTGGAGGTGGCAGATCAGTTAAAGAGTTGAGGGTAAGACAAATACTTAGATGTTCTAATACTGCATCGTAGAGCTACATAATTCCCCCCCATTAAGGAGGTGTTTCATGACCAGAAAAGAATGAGGCCTAGGGTGGAGACGCAGAGCTGGGATCCATCAGACAACAGGTGAGTGTTGAGAAGTGATGTGAAGAATGGGCAGAAACACTCAGCACTACGACTTATACAGTGTAGTTGTTGAATAGATATTAACTCCTATGAAAGAGCACCCAGCATGGATGAGGTTCCATAGTGAGGTTCCATATGTATAGATGTGCATATATATGTATATACATACCCGCACATATACGTATATGGGGGATTTGAGAAAACCAGACTCTGTGGCCATTTGCTGAAACCCAGGCCTCTCCCTCGCTCACCCTGGGGCCTGAGCTCCTCCTGCGGATACTATGCTGAGCATTTTAGATGGAAAACTGAGCCTGTGAGAGGTGAAACCTGAGGACACAAGTGACAGAATCAGAATGCACACCAACAGCTGTGTGAAGTGTGCCCTAAAGGACCTCTTTCCCCCAGGCCATGACCTCCACTGTGCCATTTCCTCCTCAGGGATGGATGCCTGCTAGGATGATGCAAGGGTGGGCCAAAGCAGGCCTGGGCATGCCCCGGGTGGCTGATTTGTCTCCACCTTGAGGACACAGAGGGCAGTGGGCCCCAGTCTGGACCCCCAGGATCCCTGTGTGCCGGCGAAGGCCCCTCAAGGATGTGCAGCCAGGGTCGGGCCATGCCTGGACATGCCCCCTGTCCCGCAAGTCGAGGGGAAGCCTGTGCTAGTGCCCCAAGTGAGACACTTCCAGAAACCCGCCACCGGAGCTTGATATGGGCGTCATAAAAGAGTATTTTGCCAGAGCTATCATATACATATATGTGCATGTATATGTACATGTGTACTCACACCTCTACGGATATGGTGGACTTGAGAAGAACCAGGCCCCCTGGCCACAGGTCTTGCTGAAATCCAGGCCTCTCCCTCCCTCAGCCTGGGGCCTGAGCGCCTCCTGCTGGTCCTTTGCTGAGCATTTCAGATGTAAATCCAGCCTCAGAGAGGTGAACCCTGAGGGCACAAGTGACAGAATCAGAAACAGAGCCACAGCTGGGTGAGGTGTGCCCTTAATGATCTCTTTCCCCAGGCTGAGGATGCCACTCTGCCTTTTCCTCCACAGGGAATCATGCCTGCTGGGAGGATGCAGGGGTGGGCCAAAGCAGGCCTAGGCACGCCCCGTGTGGCGGCCTAGACTCCTTTCGGGACAGAGAGTGCAGTGGGACCCAGTCTGGAACCCAAGGAGCCCTGTGTGCCGGTGAAGGCCCCTCAAGGATGTGCAGCCAGTGCGGGCTGATGCCTGAACCTGCGCTCCCTGAGCCAGGCCACGGGGAAGACTGGGCAAGTGCCGCAGGTGAGACATTTCTCAGAAATCCGCCACTGGAGCTTGAAATGGGTGTCAAAAAAGGGTGTTTTGCCAGAGCTACCATACACATATGTGCATATGTATTTACATATATACTTAGGCATATGTGTATATGGTGGATTTGTGAAGAACAAGGCCCTGTGGCCCACAGATCTTGCTGGAAATCTAGGCCTCCCCTCCCTCTCCGATGGGCCTGAGCTCCTCGTGCTGGTCCTTTGCTGAGCATTTCAGATGTAAAACTGAGCCTCAGAGAGGTGAACATTAGGGGCACAAGTGACAGAATCCCATTTCAGACACACAGCTGTGTGTGGTATTCCCTCAAGCCCTCTTTCCCCCAGGCCGAGGCCGCCACTCTGCCTTTCCCTCCACAGGGATGGATGCCTGCTGGGAGGATGGAAGGGTGGGCCAAAGCAGGCCCGGGCACGCCCTGTGTGGTAGGACATGACTCTTCCTTGAGGACGGAGAGTGCAGTGGGACCCAGTCTGGACCCCAAGGAGCCCTGTGTGCCGACGAGGAGCCCTAGAAGGTGTGCAGCCAGGGTCGGCCAATACCTGAACAGGCGCTCCCTGAGGCCAGGCCACGGGGAAGCCTGCGCACGTGGCAGCAAGCAAGACATTTCTCAGAAATCCGTCACTGGAGCTTGTAATCGGCCTCAAAAAAGAGTGTCGCTAGAGATACCATATACACATCGGTGTATATATATGCACATATGTACTTACACACCCGTGCATATGCGCACACATGCACTTACACATGTGTGCATATGTGCACACGTGCACTTGCACATGTGTGCATATGCGGACACGCGCACTTGCACATGCGTGCATGTGTGTGCACGTTACTTACACCTGTGTGCATGTGTGTGCATGTGTGCTCACGTACATGTGCATAGGTGTGTGCATGTGCCCTTACACAGGCGTGTGTTTGTGCACATGTGCGCTTACACGTGTGTGTCTGAATTTGGGCTTACACATATGTGTGTATGTGTGCGCGTGAGCACTTACGCATATATCTGTATATATGCACATATGTACTTACACGTATGTGTATATATATACATATATACTTACTCGCATGTGTATATATACACATAACACTTACACATATGTGTGTTAATATATAATATTAAATATACACGCACACACATATGTGTATATGGTGGATTTGAGAAGAACAAGGCCCTGTACGCACAGTTCTTGCTATAAATCCAGGCCTCTCACTCACTCTCCGTTGGGCCTGAGCTCGTCCTACTGGTCCTTTGCTGAGCATTTCATATGGAAAACTGAGCCTCAGCGAGGTGAACATTAGGGTCCCAAGTGACAGAATTAGAATTCAGACACACAGCTGTGTGACGTGTGCCCTAAATGGCCTCTTTCCCACAGGCCGAGGACGCCACTCTGCCGTTTCCTCTACAGGGATGGATGCGTGCTGGGACGATGCATGGGTGGGCCAATGCAGGCCTGGGCACGCCCTGTGTTTTAGACCTTGACTCCTCTTTGAGGACAGAGAGTGCAGTGGGACCCAGTCTGGAACTCAAGGAACCCTGTGTGACAGCGAGGTCCCCTCAAGGATGTGCAGCCAGTGTCAGCCGTTGCCTGAAACTGCCCTCCCTGAGCCCAGCCCTGGGGAAGCCTGTGCAAGTGCCATGAGCGTGACATTTCTCAGAAATCCGCCACTGGACCTTGAAATGGCCGTCCAAAGAGAGTGTTTTGCCAGAGCTACCATATACACAGATGTCTATATATATATATGTACATATATACATTCACAGATGTGTATATGGTGGATTTGAGAAGAACCGGGCCCTGTGGCCACAGGGCTTGCTGAAATCCAGGCCTCTCCCTCCCTACCCTGGGGCCTGAGCTCCTCTTGCTCCTCCTTTGCTAGGCATTGCAGATGGAAACCTGAGCCTCAGAGCGGTGAACCCTGAGGGCACAGAAGTGACAGAATCAGAATTCAGACCCACAGCAGGGAGAGGTGTGCCCTTAAGGACCTCTTTCCCCCAGGCCGAGGCTGCCACTCTGCCTTTTCCTCCACAAGGATGGATGCCTGCTGGGAGGATGCAAGGGTGGGCCAAAGCAGGCCTGGGCATGCCCCGGGTGGCTGACTTGTCTCCGCCTTGAGGACACAGAGGGCAGTGGGCCCCAGTCTGGACCCCCAGGATCGCTGTGTGCCGGCGAAGGCCCCTCAAGGATGTGCAGCCAGGGTCGGGCCATGCCTGGACATGCCCTTCCTGTCCCGCAAGTCGAGGGGAAGCCTGTGCTAGTGCCCCAAGTGAGACACTTCTCAGAAACCCGCCACCGGAGCTTGAAATGGGCGTCATAAAAGAGTATTTTGCCAGAGCTATCATATACATATATGTGCATGTATATGTACATGTGTACTCGCACCTCTACGGATATGGTGGACTTGAGAAGAACCAGGCCCCCTGGCCACAGGTCTTGCTGAAATCCAGGCCTCTCCCTCCCTCAGCCTGGGGCCTGAGCTCCTCCTGCTGGTCCTTTGCTGAGCATTTCAGATGTAAATCCAGCCTCAGAGAGGTGAACCCTGAGGGCACAAGTGACAGAATCAGAATTCAGAGCCACAGCTGGGTGAGGTGTGCCCTTAATGATCTCTTTCCCCCAGGCTGAGGATGCCACTCTGCCTTTTCCTCCACAGGGAATCATGCCTGCTGGGAGGATGCAGGGGTGGGCCAAAGCAGGCCTAGGCACGCCCCGTGTGGCGGCCTAGACTCCTCCTTCGGGACAGAGAGTGCAGTGGGACCCAGTCTGGAACCCAAGGAGCCCTGTGTGCCGGTGAAGGCCCCTCAAGGATGTGCAGCCAGTGCGGGCTGATGCCTGAACCTGCGCTCCCTGAGCCAGGCCACGGGGAAGACTGGGCAAGTGCCGCAGGTGAGACATTTCTCAGAAATCCGCCACTGGAGCTTGAAATGGGTGTCAAAAAAGGGTGTTTTGCCAGAGCTACCATACACATATGTGCATATGTATTTACATATATACTTAGGCATATGTGTATATGGTGGATTTGTGAAGAACAAGGCCCTGTGGCCCACAGATCTTGCTGGAAATCTAGGCCTCCCCTCCCTCTCCGATGGGCCTGAGCTCCTCGTGCTGGTCCTTTGCTGAGCATTTCAGATGTAAAACTGAGCCTCAGAGAGGTGAACATTAGGGGCACAAGTGACAGAATCCCATTTCAGACACACAGCTGTGTGTGGTATTCCCTCAAGCCCTCTTTCCCCCAGGCCGAGGCCGCCACTCTGCCTTTCCCTCCACAGGGATGGATGCCTGCTGGGAGGATGGAAGGGTGGGCCAAAGCAGGCCCGGGCACGCCCTGTGTGGTAGGACATGACTCTTCCTTGAGGACGGAGAGTGCAGTGGGACCCAGTCTGGACCCCAAGGAGCCCTGTGTGCCGACGAGGAGCCCTAGAAGGTGTGCAGCCAGGGTCGGCCAATACCTGAACAGGCGCTCCCTGAGGCCAGGCCACGGGGAAGCCTGCGCACGTGCAGCAAGCAAGACATTTCTCAGAAATCCGTCACTGGAGCTTGTAATCGGCCTCAAAAAAGAGTGTGTCGCTAGAGATACCATATACACATCGGTGTATATATATGCACATATGTACTTACACACCCGTGCATATGCGCACACGTGCACTTACACATGTGTGCATATGTGCTGCACTTGCACATGTGTGCATATGTGCACAGGCACTTGCACATGCGTGCATGTGTGCGCACGTTACTTACACCTGTGTGCATGTGTGTGCATGTGTGCTCACGTACATGTGCATAGGTGTGTGCATGTGCCCTTACACAGGCGTGTGTTTGTGCACATGTGCGCTTACACGTGTGTGTCTGAATTTGGGCTTACACATATGTGTGTATGTGTGCGCGTGAGCACTTACGCATATATCTGTATATATGCACATATGTACTTACACGTATGTGTATATATATACATATATACTTACTCGCATGTGTATATATACATATATATATAATATATACACGCACACACATATGTGTATATGGTGGATTTGAGAAGAACAAGGCCCTGTACGCACAGTTCTTGCTATAAATCCAGGCCTCTCACTCACTCTCCGTTGGGCCTGAGCTCGTCCTACTGGTCCTTTGCTGAGCATTTCATATGGAAAACTGAGCCTCAGTGAGGTGAACATTAGGGTCCCAAGTGACAGAATTAGAATTCAGACACACAGCTGTGTGACGTGTGCCCTAAATGGCCTCTTTCCCACAGGCCGAGGACGCCACTCTGCCGTTTCCTCTACAGGGATGGATGCGTGCTGGGACGATGCATGGGTGGGCCAATGCAGGCCTGGGCACGCCCTGTGTTTTAGACCTTGACTCCTCTTTGAGGACAGAGAGTGCAGTGGGACCCAGTCTGGAACTCAAGGAACCCTGTGTGACAGCGAGGTCCCCTCAAGGATGTGCAGCCAGTGTCAGCCGTTGCCTGAAACTGCCCTCCCTGAGCCCAGCCCTGGGGAAGCCTGTGCAAGTGCCATGAGCGTGACATTTCTCAGAAATCCGCCACTGGACCTTGAAATGGCCGTCCAAAAGAGAGTGTTTTGCCAGAGCTACCATATATACATATGATATATATATATATATATATATGTACATATATACATCACAGTTATATGGTGGATATGGTGGACTTGAGAAGAACCGGCCCTGTGGCCACAGGTCTTGCTGAAATCCAGGCCTCTCCCTCCCTCAGCCTGGGGCCTGAGCTCCTCCTGCTGGTCCTTTGCTGAGCATTTCAGATGTAAATCCAGCCTCAGAGAGGTGAACCCTGAGGGCATAAGTGACAGAATCAGAATTCAGAGCCACAGCTGGGTGAGGTGTGCCCTTAATGATCTCTTTCCCCCAGGCTGAGGATGCCACTCTGCCTTTTCCTCCACAGGGAATCATGCCTGCTGGGAGGATGCAGGGGTGGGCCAAAGCAGGCCTAGGCACGCCCCGTGTGGCGGCCTAGACTCCTCCTTCGGGACAGAGAGTGCAGTGGGACCCAGTGGAACCCAAGGAGCCCTGTGTGCCGGTGAAGGCCCCTCAAGGATGTGCAGCCAGTGCGGGCTGATGCCTGAACCTGCGCTCCCTGAGCCAGGCCACGGGGAAGACTGGGCAAGTGCCGCAGGTGAGACATTTCTCAGAAATCCGCCACTGGAGCTTGAAATGGGTGTCAAAAAAGGGTGTTTTGCCAGAGCTACCATACACATATGTGCATATGTATTTACATATATACTTAGGCATATGTGTATATGGTGGATTTGTGAAGAACAAGGCCCTGTGGCCCACAGATCTTGCTGGAAATCTAGGCCTCCCCTCCCTCTCCGATGGGCCTGAGCTCCTCGTGCTGGTCCTTTGCTGAGCATTTCAGATGTAAAACTGAGCCTCAGAGAGGTGAACATTAGGGGCACAAGTGACAGAATCCCATTTCAGACACACAGCTGTGTGTGGTATTCCCTCAAGCCCTCTTTCCCCCAGGCCGAGGCCGCCACTCTGCCTTTCCCTCCACAGGGATGGATGCCTGCTGGGAGGATGGAAGGGTGGGCCAAAGCAGGCCCGGGCACGCCCTGTGTGGTAGGACATGACTCTTCCTTGAGGACGGAGAGTGCAGTGGGACCCAGTCTGGACCCCAAGGAGCCCTGTGTGCCGACGAGGAGCCCTAGAAGGTGTGCAGCCAGGGTCGGCCAATACCTGAACAGGCGCTCCCTGAGGCCAGGCCACGGGGAAGCCTGCGCACGTGCAGCAAGCAAGACATTTCTCAGAAATCCGTCACTGGAGCTTGTAATCGGCCTCAAAAAAGAGTGTGTCGCTAGAGATACCATATACACATCGGTGTATATATGCACATATGTACTTACACACCCGTGCATATGCGCACACATGCACTTACACATGTGTGCATATGTGCACACGTGCACTTGCACATGTGTGCATATGCACAGCGCACTTGCACATGTGTGCATGTGTGTGCACGTTACTTACACCTGTGTGCATGTGTGTGCATGTGTGCTCACGTACATGTGCATAGGTGTGTGCATGTGCCCTTACACAGGCGTGTGTTTGTGCACATGTGTGCTTACACGTGTGTGTCTGAATTTGGGCTTACACATATGTGTGTATGTGTGCGCGTGAGCACTTACGCATATATCTGTATATATGCACATATGTACTTACACGTATGTGTATATATATACATATATACTTACTCGCATGTGTATATATACACATAACACTTACACATATGTGTGTGCGTGTATATATATATATATATATACACGCACACACATATGTGTATATGGTGGATTTGAGAAGAACAAGGCCCTGTACGCACAGTTCTTGCTATAAATCCAGGCCTCTCACTCACTCTCCGTTGGGCCTGAGCTCGTCCTACTGGTCCTTTGCTGAGCATTTCATATGGAAAACTGAGCCTCAGCGAGGTGAACATTAGGGTCCCAAGTGACAGAATTAGAATTCAG
>PUFA01002480.1:0-26625 GCA_003508835.1 Eonycteris spelaea | reverse complement strand
AGCTCGCGGGGGGGGGGGGCCGCCCTTGCGCCCCGGGCTCTCGCGCGGGACCCCACACGCGCCCCGGGCTCTCGTGTGAGCACCCTCCACGCGCCCCGGGCTCTAGCATGAGCTCAGCGCACCCGCCCCGGGCTCTTGCGGGGGACCACCCACGCGCCCCTGGCTCTGGCGCGAGGACCGCCCATACGCCCCGCCCCGGGCTCTTGAGCTAGCTCAGCGCAGGTGCCCCTGGTTCTTGCACAGGGACCGCCCATGCGCCCTGGGCTCTTGTGTGAGCTCAGCGCAGGTGCCCCTGGTTCTGCGCCGGGACCGCCCACGCGCCCGCGGCGCTCGAGGGAGCACCGCCCACGCGCCCGGGGCACTCGCGCGGGGACCGCCCACGCGCCCCGGGGGCTCGCGCGGGGACAGCCCACGGGCCCTGGCGCTCGGGGGGACTGCCCACACGCCCCGGGTGCGCGGGAGCACTGTCCATGCGCCCTGGTCTCTTGCGCCAGGACCGCCCACGCGCCCCAGACTCTCACGCAAGCTCCGCCCACGTGCCCCTCCTTCTGGGACCAGTATTTCATAAACATCGCCCATGGGAAGTGCTTCCTTTATTTGGGCCTGAGGTAATAATAATCAGAAAACTGGTCAGAAGTATTGACGTAAACCAGCCTGGACACAGTGTTCCTGAGAACTCCTCAGGCTTGAAGTGTAACCCCTATTGTTGGTGCTCACGTGACGCCCTCTGCCGCTCACACGGGGGCACAGCTGAAATAGACAAGTCGACTCTAAGATTCATCTCAGCTGGGCCACAGGATGACCCCCTCTGCCAGTTACAGGCTTGGGAGAGGGGAGAGGACATAACGACCCCCAAGACTACCCTAGTCCCTTACGCGAGGAGCTCCTCTGCCCCCCACAATCTGGCAGAAGCCGGGATGGAGCGTGCCCCTCAAAGTCTCTTCTCAACCATTTTTCCAGGACCTCCTAGATCCCTCACATACCAAGCTTATGCCACAAGAAAGAATTTGCCTCGAGGTCTCTCTTCCCACGTTTTCCAGCACCCCGTAGCCCTTCACATAATGGGCTTTGGCAAGACGGGAAGAATCGCTTCCAAATCTCTACTGTCGTGTATTCCAGGTGCCCCCTTACACTTCCCCTCGCTTCCTAGAGCAGGGATAGAGGGATCACCTCCAAGGAAGTCTCTACTCAGGCAGTTGTGGCCTGTGTTTACATTTCTCGCCTCCTATGGCATCTCCTTTTTATGAAAAGGACACAAAAGCCACAGTCACAGAAAAAAAATGACCATCCGTCAAAAAATAAATTCAACAAAGGAAGCCGGGGGTGGCTAACTCCAAGTGGCCGGCTTCGCAAATATTTTTTCATGGCCGTCTTCAAGTGTTAGTAAAAATGACTGGCGACTCTACTAAATTCATCCAAACCCTGCAGAAATAGACTAAAAAGGCTGATGGGATGAGTAGACTGCTTACCTCTGCCAACACACCCCTGTGTTCTCTCACAGCTACAGTAGTTTTCAGGAGATAGCAGTATTCCAGGCATTAAGTCTCCTGGTGCCATGTGAAGATGGCAGCTTTCTAGTTCTCAAATCCAATCTCAGTGCGCCTTCGAGACCGAGCAACTTTTATCACCGAGGGAGGGAGTGTTGTGGTGTGTGCAAATCTGAGACCCATGGAGCCAATTGTGATGAATCATGAGCCTTTATTAGCTGGCCGGCGACTGACTCTCCCCACCAGAGAACCGGCCCCGAGCTTTCAGAGGAGGTAGCTTCTAAAGCCTAAAACCACATCAAACAAGCAAGCAGGTTTACTGAGGCAGAAGTTACCCATTAGTGTATCTGTGCACAGGACATCTCCTAGAACTACACCCTAGTTATACATGAAGCGGATTATAGAAGCAGAAGTTGGCTGTTATCGTCTGATGCAAAAATGTTGTTTCTGGGGGACTCTTAAATCTTATAGCAGATTGGGCCTGGTAGACAGTTCTGTTATCTGCATCCTGGCAATGATGTGTTTGCTTTTTTTTTTTTCCCCTTGGGAGCTGGCGCTTAAAGATATCACTCCCTGACCTGCCCTAGTGACTAATTTACTGGAGAATTTTTCACTCTTAAAAAAGGAGGGGTTAAAAGAGGCAATACGTAAACCCCCCCAATTTCTCTATTCACTATGAAATATCTCCATCAATCAGCATATCCAGGAAAGCAGTCGTTAGACTAGGGACAATGCGGGCTAGAGTTGAGATAGATGCTGTCCCCCATTATCTGTACACTGATGGACCCAGATATCTTCAGTTGCTATATAATATGACACACAAAAAAGCGAAACCGATTTTAGTGCTACCCTATAGGCACCCTCACTATCTTACACCACAAATAACAAAATCCAAATGTTTACAAATCAAAGCGATCTTCTCCTAGTTCCTCTGATCAACCCTCTATCCACACCCCACAGCATTCCTTGCACACACAAAGCCTCTCGTGAACCCTTTCTTTTCATGGCAGTCCCAACACACACCACCTGGGGGAGCCAAAGGGACACTGACTGCCTCACCGTGATGGAACCGCCAAAAGCCTCGTGAAATTTCTCTACCGTGCTTAATAAAAAGGCAGAGCAAAGTCTACCTGCAGAAATGTGTGGGTTCGTGCTGGGTCGCAAGAACGGGAATCGAGAGTCATGACGGGTCACGTGTGACCATGCTCAGTCACGTGAATGTGACTCAAAGGTAGGTAATGAAAAGCATGGAGGGATCACGATGGGTGTAGCCCGGGAACCGACCACATCCCTGGAGCCTGAGTTCACAGATTGGCAAACTGTCCCAGGACTCTCACTCCCGGAACTCTTGTCCCTTTGATCCTGAGACCTCACCTCATGCCTGACCCCGCCCTCTACCCCACTGCACCTCAACACCTCCTAAGACCAAACAGCCGGTCAAACCCATAGAAAACCCATCAGTACCTAAGAACGACAAGCTAGTTTCACAATATTTTTACCTGCCGATCTAATTTTCCAAGAGACGACAGACTCACCACTTCTAAATTAGACCTGACACTGAAGACTGGGACTAGGAATTTCATTTTATGCTAACATGGAATTTACATAGGCATGAAAATAAGAGATCGACAGGGAAGTTGTAGTAGGGCGACACAGAAAGCAATGGTACAGAGTGGGAGGGAGGTCGAAGCTGGTTCCTGGGCTCCTACTTGGAGCCTTTCTGTGTATTGCTAAGGTGATTATGCTAAGACGTTTTAGTTATTTTTCACAACTTTTAAGGAGGCAGGATAAAGGGGCACACGGATAGACAGTGGAGACCTGTGTTTTTCAAAGTGACCCTTTTCAAAGGGGCAGGAAACTTTCCATAAAGAATAGTGTGAGTCACTAAGTCCAAGTACTCGCTTCTACTAACGTTTCATGCCCACATAGATGTATTAGAGGAAAATCACCGACAGCACGGCGACATTCTCCCAAACCATGTACAAATAGAACACAAAGGAAAACAGGATACATAAGGAAAGATATAGCTTACTTCTCCCAACTCTCCATCATTTCTGCTACAGCTGTTTCTAGGAACTAGCAGTATCCCAACCGTGAATCCACTTAACTGAACTTTCACGCACAGGCATCTTTTATCACCAGATGAGGAAGGCTGTGGAAAGGCGCGGAATCTTTAAAAAAGCCAGATTCTCCAAATCTCTTTATTCAGGCAGAACTTCTCCACCAATGAGCACATCTATGGAAGCTATTAGATTGTGGCCTCTTCCTATCTACAGATAAGGTGATAACGCTAAGGTGTTTTAGTAGTTCTTACCAATTCCTAAGGACGGGAAAAGAGGATTAGGGACACACAAAGGCGACCCAGTGTTTTTACAATGGGCACTTTCAATTTTTTCCCCCTCACTTTAGCTCAAACTGCCTCAGGCAGTAGTGGCTTGTGTTTGCATTTCTGGTAGACTCGGCAGGAAGGCCCTGGGAAATGCTGAAACTTTCCTTGGAATTATGATCACTTTGAAAAATCCTTCTCCATTTTAGTCCGATTTCTTATCTTTTTACATCTTTTGAAATCTGTTACCATTCTGATACAGGGATAAAGCAGGAGAACTAAATAAAGTGGTGAATATTACACCAGACTGTTTTCAGACCCTGCAAGGTACCTCTAGCTTTTGGAAAATGCCTGATCATGCCTATGACCGGACAAGGAGAAACCTACAGAACAAAGATTCCTGCAGAGAATAGGAACTGATTTTCCATACTGTTAATGTTTACTATAGGAGGAAAACGGGAAAACAAAATGTAAGATGTACCCTACACAATGAAAACACAATTTATTCCATTCTCTACTTACCCTGCACAGACCAAGAGATCAAAACCAATCATCAAAATGCTCTATTAACAATAATTTTTACAAGTGGCACCTTGTTGGGAAACTTGATTTTTCTCCTTCTGCCTTCTAAACCTAATGTTGATATTGCCATGTACTATAATACCCAAAAAGCTAAAGAAGTAATTCAAAACTTTTAAAATAGTTCATTTTGCTTCTATCCATTTATTTTTAAAATGTGGTATATCTACCAGTTTTAATGAAAAATTGCTCTCGTGAGTTATCATAAATATTTTCCAAATTAAAAGGTTTTTCAATACAAACAATCGATCATCAAACCAATAACTTTAGCAATGATGAAAATCAGTAAGGCGTTTTACACCTTAGCCAAGGAAACTAAGGCTTCAAATCTTCTCATTATTTCCTTCTTATTACAGCATGAAAGACAAAAGCACAGCAAAACATGGCCAGCTCAGCAAGGAAAGTTTCCATAAAGAAAACGAGGAGTCGCTGAGTGCAAGTACTTTGGCTTCACAAATAGTTTTCATGCACATCTAAACATATTAGAGAAAAAAAGTCTGCCACCTCTTCTGATGTATCCCAAACCCCACAGAATATACCGAAAAGGCAGACAGAATGAACAAATATATGTACTGCTTACCTCTGCCGACACACGTCCAAGACCACTCAGCCAAAGCAGTTTCCAGGAGTTAGTAGTATCCCAGCCATTAATTCTCCTGGGGACAAAGAAAAAAAAAAAGACAACTTTCTAGTTTTCCCATATTCAACTACAGTCACCTTCAAGCCCAACCATCTTCTATCACTATGGGAAGAGGGGCATGGAAAAAAGTGGGACCTAAAAGAGCCCCCAAAATCTCCAAATCTTTGTTCTGCAAGACTTCTTCACTATTTAGCATATCTGTTGAAGGAGTACTTAGCCTGAGGGAAAGGCAAGATGGAATTATGATAGAAGCAATTCCCCTTTACATATAGACTAAAGAACACAAACATCCTTAGATTTGGTATATTGTGAAGCAAAAAATAGATAAATACATCTTAAGTACTAGTCACCCTCCCTCTCTTCTACCTCAAGTAAAATAAAACATAACCGAGTTTTCCACACCAAACCATTTCTCTCCTGGGTCCTCTGAACTTTAATCCCCCACCCAACATCCCACAGCCATGCTTTCAGGCAAAGCCTCTCCTCACCATTTATGTCAGGACAGTCCCACCGCCCACCACCTGGGGGCTGCAAACGTACACTGACTACCTCCCCACTAAGGTGCTTCCGCAAGCCTTGAAAAAACTCAAGTGTGCTTATTGAGAAGACAGAGAACAGTCTGCCTGCAGAAGGAATATATGGGTTCACGGTGGGTCACAAGTATGTGACTCAAGACTCATGCCTGGTCACATGCGTCCGTGCTCAGTCACATAGATGTTAGGTAGAGTGTACCTAAGATTTAGCCTAGGCTGCAGACCAGAGCCCTGATGCCTGGGTTTCCCATGATTGGCAAATCCCACCAAGACCCACACTCCCAGCTCCTACCCAGTAGTCTTGTCCCTGAGACCCCAAAACCTCACCTAATCGCTGACCACAGCCTCTTACCCTGCTGTACCTCAATACCTCCTAGAAGCAAACAGCCAGTCAATGTCAAACCTACAGAAAACTCTTCACCATCTAATCATGAGCTGGCTTCCCAAATACCTTAAACTGCCAATCTAAACTTACAGAAGACAATGAACTCACAACACTTCTAACTTTGACCTAAGACTCCATACTGGGACTACGAACTTTATTATATGTTCACCTGGAATTTCCATAAGCATGAAAATGAGAAGAGCTCCACAGGTAAATTTTATTGAGGCAACCCAGAAAGCAATGGCACATTGTGGGAGGCAGGTCAAAGCTGGTGACTGGGCTCCTACTTGGAGCCTTTCTATATATTGCTAAAGTGATTATGCAAAGAGCTTTTAGTTATTTTTCACAGCTTTTGAGGCAGGGAAAACAGGAACAGGGATAGACGAGGGAGACCTGTGGTTTTAAATTTCGCCTTTATCAAAATACCAGGAAACTTTCAAAGAAGAAAACCGTGAGTCACTAAGTCCAAGTACTCTCCTCACTAATTTTTTGTGCCCATCTAAATGAATTAGAGGGGAAAAAATGACATCACTCTTAGACATTCTCCCAAACCATGTGCATATACAGAACACAAAGGCCAACAGTACAAAGATACTTTTTTACCTCTGCCAACACTCCAACATCATCGCGCTGCTACAGCTTTTTCCAGGAGCTAGCGGTATCCCAACCGTGAATTCTCCTGGTGCCATAACAAGATGGCAGCTTTCTTGTTTTCTCAAATCCACTTGACTGAATTGTCAAACACAGGCATCTTTTACCACAAAGAGAGGAAGGAGGGGCATGGAAAGGGGCAGGATCTAAAAAAGAGCGGGGATTCTCCAAATCTCTCTTTGGGAAGAACTTCTCCAATTAGCATATCTATAGAAGCTGATAGCGTGGAGCCTTTTCCAATCTACTGAAAAGCTGATAATGCAAAGGTTTTTAAATAGTTCTTCCCAATGTTTAAGAGGGACAGGAAAAGAGGATTAGGGAGACACAAAGGAGACCTGCTGTTTTTAAAAGTGACCCTTTCAAATAGTTTTCCTTAGTTTAGCTCAAACTGTCTCAAGCAGTAATAGCCTGTGTTGGCATTTCTAACAGACTCAGCAGAAGGACCCTGGAAGATGCTCAGACCTTCCATGTAATTACGATCAGACTTGGAAAAATCAGCCTCCATTTGGGTCAGATTTCTGATGTTTTTACATCTTTTAAAATCTGTTCCAACAACTGATACAGGGTTAAGGCAGGAGAAGTGCACAAATTGGTAGATATTAAACCAGACTGCTTTTAGAACCTGCAAGGTACTGCTAGCTTTCTAGACCTGCCTGATCACCCCTATGACCAGACAAGGAGAAACAGAGAACCAAAGAAAATTCCTACAGATGTGACTAACAAACATTTATCCATACTATTAATGTTCACTACTACTGTAGAGAAAGATAGGAAAAGAAAGATTTAAGCTATACCCTACACGATGTAAACCCAACGATTTATTCCATTCTTTCTTTACTCTGCCCAAACCGAGAGATCAACACCGATTCTCAATATCATCTTTTTCAATTTGTTAAAGTTCCACCTTGTTGGAAAACTTCTTGATTTTTCCCTGACCGTTTTTTATCCTAATGTTGATATTACCATATATTATACCTTATAAGCTAAAGACCTTAATTCCAAACATTAATAATTCATTTGGCTCCTATCCATTTGTCTTTAGAATGTAGTATTTCTACCAAGATTAATGAAACAATTCCTATTGGGAGTTTCCATACATATTTTCCAAATTAAAAGGTTTTCGAATACAAACAATCAATCCTCAGCCCAATAACTTTAACAATGACATAGGCCAAGAAGAAATTTTAAAGCTTAGCCAAGGAAGCCGAGGATTTCTATCCCCATAGTATTTCCATCTTATAACAGTAAGAAAGACAAAAGCACAGAAAAACATGAACACTCTGTGAGGAAAATTTCAGTATAGAAAACTGGGAGTCACCAAGTCCAAATAGCTTAGTTTTAAAAATAGTTTTCATGCACCTCTAACGTATTAGACAGGAAAAAGTCAGCCAGCTCTTCTAAATTCTCCCAAATCTTGCAGAAATCGAGCAAAACGGCTTACGGGGTAAACAAATATACTGCTTACCTCTGCCGACACACGTCCCAGATCTTTCAGCTACAGTCATTTCCAGGAGATGATATCCCAGCTATTAATTCTCCTGGAGCCATGGCAAAATGGTGACTCTCTAGTTTTCACAAGTTCAACTAAAGCACAACTTCGAGCCTAAGCATCTTTTATCAGCGAGGGAGGAGGGCCATGGAAAATGGCGGCATCTGAAAAAGAGCCCGCCAATCTCCAAATCTCTTTGTACTGGAAGACTTCTCCACTATTGAGCAAGTTCAACCTGCTACCCAACACTCCACAGCAACGCTTGCACAAAGCTTCTCCTCACCATCTCCACCACCTGGGGGCTGCAAAGGTATGCTGTCTACCTCCCCACAATGGTACTTCCAAAAGTCTTGAGAACCTTTTCCAATGTGTTTCCTAAAAAAGAGCAAAGTCTGCCTACAGAAGCCGCACCTGAGTTTGAGACAAGACACCACTTTAAAACTTCTTAATCTTTTAGCAGAGAGTGAAATAGTTTATCTCTTTAAGAGTTAATCTTTTTAGTAATTAGGATTACTTGCCCCTTTCTTTAGAAAAAAAAAGGTCTTCTCCCTCAAATCCTGATAATTGCCCTGGGGACTAAGATCCTCTGACTATTGATAAGGGTCATCAGACCATGTTTAAGCACAAATGATGTAAAGATAGACAGGGCCCTTAGAGTCTGATGGGGGAGGGGACTTTAAGCCAAAGGTCTTTCTTTTTACTCTTTAAGAATTGTACTAACTGAACCTGTTTCCAGATGGTCGCACGAAATAAATTTTAATGATCACATGCACTTGGGTGTTACTTATCAAAATACCCACGAGATGGCAGCATAGGAAAACATTTCATAATGACATGCCTGGGTGCTATTTTCAAAACGAACATGAAAAAGCAGCAGAAATAAATTTGAGCAGCCCTGCCATGTTATTTCCACATTTCCCACCAGATGGCAGCAGAGAATGAATATTCATAATAACTACACTTGATGACCTATATTCAGGTGTAATTCCCAAAATGCACACGAGATAACAGCAGAGGATAAGGAATAACATTTCCTGAGACAACTTCTGCTGCTATTCCCCAAATGCACACGAGATGGCAGCAGAGGATAAGGAATCACATTTCAATACCTCAATTCTGGTGCTAATTCAAAAAGTACACGAAATAGGAGCAGAGAAGAGCGTTTGCCGGCCTTAAGGGCTCTGCTCACCATTAAAATAAAACTCCAGACATTTGGTACTTACCACACTTTGAAATAACGTCTGTCCTTTGCATATCCCTTCTCACTCCCGGCCACGTCCCCTGACGCTTCCCCTGTACCTCCCGCCTCGGTGGTGCCCTCTCCTCCTATCCCTGCTCCCTGACCCCTCCCTCAGTCCCTCCCCGCCCCGCCCCTGTCCCCCTCTCCTGTCCCTGCCCCGCTAGACTCCTCAGAGCCGCAGCGGGGCAGGAGCAGCAGCCATGGCCGCAGCTGGTGTGGACGAGCGCTCTCCTCTGCGACTCGCGCCCCGCTCGGGCAGCGTCACCCCCACCGTGCCGCCGCACTGGCCCCAGAGGTGATGCGGTGCAGGCCTCTCGGCCGGCATAGGCTGCCCGCACTCTGAGCCCTCCAGCGCTGTGCGCGCGGCTTCGGGGGGCCCGGGGAGAGTGCGCACGCCTCGCCCCTTCATTCCAGGCCTTGGCCAGTTCCCGGCCATGCCAAAGGTCTCGGTGGGCTCTCTCACATCCCAGGACGGACCAGGCCCCGGGACACCCTCCTCACCAGTCTTGGCCGCTCGACAGGACCCGGGCCCGGGCGTGGCCCGCCAATCTCTTGACCACATGGGCACCTAGGTAGGTGCAGCACCGCCAAGTCCAGGCCGTGGCCCTGACCTAGACCCACCCCTCCCCTGCACTCCCCGCCAAAGCGGAGCCGGCCCTCCCAAAAAACACGCGGCCACACCACCGGGCAACGCTTTGACCCGCGACCCCGCCCTCCATCCAGAGCTCTCGGCCCCTGGGGCTCTGCCCCAGGGACCCCAGGAAGGGAAAGGCCTGAAGCGGAGAGAGAAAACAGCCCAGGGCTGCTGGCCGAAGAAGAGCACATGGAAGTGGGCGGTGGCGCAGGGTGCATGGACGGTCATGTAGTGGGCTCGGGCGGCTGCCCGGGATCCCGACACAGCGAGCAAGCAGGGCCTGGGGGCGTCCATGGGCACCCTGGCTGGAGGGCGCAAAAGGAGGGCGTGGCAAAAGTGTACAGCACCCGGTATCCCAAGGAGGTCTCCAATCCAAATACTAACCAGGCCCGATCCTGCTTAGCTTTCAAGTTCAGGCAGTTCAGGGTGCTGTGCCATAGGCAGGAGAGGCTGTCGCCTGCCGCCCCAAGAGCTCGAGGCTGGCCTTCCCGGTGCCAGAGACGCCCATGCCTGCAGCACACCTCCTGTGGGGGTGTGGGTTTTGACTAAGGCACTGCGGGACTTGACTGGTTCCAGGTAGTGCGGAGGTCTAGGTGAGTGTGACTGCCCAGGCCCCAGGCCATCTTCCTCCCTAGTCTTGGCCGCTTGGCTGGACCCCGCCCTGGGAGTGGCCCGCCATGCTCTTGGCCACCTGGCACCTAGGTACCTGCAGCCCGGCTAAGTCTGGTCTCCAGCCCTGACCCAGACGCACACCTCCCCGCTCCCCCACCAAGCCATGCCTGACCTGCCCAAACACAAACGGAGCCCCTGGTCACACCCCATGGCATCGCTTTGGACAGACGCAGACCTCGCCTTCCGCGGGGTCCTGGGAGCAGCCCAAACTGCTGCCCCTTGCTTTCACATCTGTCGTGAGAAATGCCTGCAGTCCTGACGGGATGCCTGGTGCTTGGAGCAACAAGGTCATCAGCAGCAGATGTGGACTTGCACACGAGGAAACATGCAGGGAGGGCGCACACGCCTGACCTATTCTGGGACTTCTTGCTCTAGGGATGCGGATGGGAAAGAGATACCTGAGAAGAAATAGCTGAAAACACGGTCGTGGCCTTGAGGCTGAGTCTGGGAATTGGCTGTAGTTTGTAATTGCTAACCTGATAGTAATTAATGATGATTTGTAAAGCCAGCTTTGCGAGAGAGAATAAAAAGCCGTGGAGACAGGGGTAGGGGCTGCTAGCATTGCCATTCCTTGCCACTCCTCCTCTCCCTTATCCATGTTAGTAAAAACATTTCCAGACTCCGACTCTTCTTCCTAAATGTCTCCGCAACAACATCGACTCTCTCCAACAAGAGAGACAGACAGAGAGACAGAGAAACCCAGAGACAGAGCAAGTGACCAGGAGGGAAGGAGAAAGGAGAACACAGGTCGCCAGGGCGCGGCGAGGCCCAGAGAGAGCCACGAAGGAGGGGATGGGGCAGTGCTGCGGGGTTCCGCTAGAGAGGCGGCTGGAGCGAGCGCCGGCCGCGCTAAGGCACCGCAGCCCTTGGCCGGTTCCCGCCGGTGCGGAAGGACTGGGTGGGCGCTCTCGCATCTCGGACCTGCTGCAGGAGCCAGCTGGCTAAAGTCGAACAGCACCTTAAAGAGGGAGATGAAGCCTAAGGAAAAAAAGAAGACAGGAAAGCGCTTCAGGAGGGCATACAGTCAATGCTACAGCCTTGAGTTTATTTAGCACAGCCCTTACATTTCTTTTCGAACACAATAGCAAGGCACAGAGGACATTACCATAGGAATGCTGACATTTACATAAGTTCCTATACATCCTTCCCTCAGGGTGCAAACATCCTTGCTTTCTGTTAAACATTCCACTATCTTAAAAGGGTTACTTTAGGAGGCATACCTCTCCTACAGGGTCAGTAATGTTTAGCTCAAATCCCTGCTTCCTTGAACCATTGTTTAAGCAGTCTCAGTAACTGCTTTATGGCCTATAAGCTACGTGACTTCTTCAGTGTCTCAAAACGGCTCCCGACATCTCCCCCTTTTTTATTTATTAAAATGCCAAAGCTTTCGCAGCTATGGTGCAGATAGACTGTGCCTGTCTTAGGCGACCCTCCACAGGTCTAGGCCTTACCCGTCATTGGCACATGAAAGTCTTGCAATCATGCCCTGTCTTAGGTTGGTCCCAGCCCTGGAGGATTCTTACCCGTCTTTGACTACCAGCCTCTGCAAATGGGAGATGTAACATATAACTGGCTCAAGCCTGAGCCTGGAGCCTAAAACCATACATCTCTGCTCGAATATTTAGCAGGGAATTGAAGAAGTAGTTCATCAAAGGAGGAAGCAGACATAGGCCTATAGTTACAAAGGCCCAAGGCTAAAACCGAAATAAGCAAATGACCCAAAGGAGACCAAGATGGTAAAAAGCTTTTTAGATGTTGTAAAAATTTTGAAGCTTCTTCAGCTGCATCAAACTGAAGGGGTCCCGCTTCCTACAGTCCCTGAATTTCTCTATGCAGTCGTATTCAATCTAAGGACATGTTAGCATATACTAGACACCTTGGAGATGAGAGCGCATGCGATCCCATCCATGTTGACTTTCATTATAAATTTTTGAGGTAACACCAATCCACTGATATGCTGCATGACATTCTAAATGAGATCTCACTTTTAGACCTTGGATTTCATCTCCTAAATACATAACTAGACTATATAATGCATCAAGCTTCTGTTCTAACTTGTCGTCAATATTTTCCTGGGTCCCTAAAGCCATCGTAACATTTTTAGACAAATTATTAGCATTTTGCACAGTATGAGACTAACACCTGGGGACCCTGGCCAGCATACCAAGGCCCAGTAACATAAACATGAATCATCACAAAAGAGGTTTGATGAAAAACCATTATAGTAGTTCCTTCCGAAACAAAAGAAATACAGTTAGTTAAATTACAGTTATAATATGTAACATTAAATCTCCTTCTATGTTGATATTAATTTCACCAACCAACAGCACATGCGGTGGAGCAACACATGCTGTTACATTCATGCGTGCATTCCTCTTAGAGCCCCTCCCCCAGGACGCAGTTCACCCGTAGCTGCGCTCAACCTCCACACATAAGTTTGAGGAAACTCCTCATCAGTCCACCATAGTCCCAACTGTCCAACTGGTGTTCAATCTATAACTTCCAGTGTGTTCGTTGGTTCCACCTGACCAATCCAGGATTTGTGTTGTCCTTACTAAAGCAGATGGGCAATCCTTCTCACCATTCCAGTATAATTAAATTCTGGTTCATTTACTCCTTGCTTCTGCCCCAAAGATGGCTGATCTAACAGCTGTGTGTCATTTACTCTCACAATTTCTGGGCCTTCCCAAATGGACAGATGCAAAATAGGTGGATCCGGTACATAGGCCCAATACAGCTCTCCTTCAGCCATCAGAAGATGGCCTATCAGCATCATCATCAGGAGCAGCTTTCTCTGCTTCCTGTAGAGATATAAGCAAAACCTCGGCCCCATTTCAGCATCTCAGCAGGCACTCAATCCCCTGTTAGATCCTTGTAGTATACTGGCTGCTGCAAAGGCTCACCGGCCTGTTTCACCCAATGCCGATGAGCTGCTGTGCTACCTTGTTCATCTTTATTTTAAAAATTTAGAAAGTAAATAATGCTCTATATTAAGCCTTTATCTTGGGGTATACCATATTCCCCCTTTTTGTTTTATAAGCTTATCCTTCTTAGAAATGTTCCAGGAGACAACCCCAAGGGTGTCTTCCGTGAACTCTGGTTTTTTCCCCTCTAATGCTTGCGCAGAAAACACAAAACAGAAAGCACAAAACAGACACTCAGACAAGGACAATTACTGAGGTGTAGGTGGGCCTAGAGAAATTTGCCACCTACCACTTAGACAAGACTAAAGACAATAAACAGACTTTAACAACAGGGCACAGGAGGCGGCGTCCCGCTGCCTGGCCATGGTCCGGGAGATATGACTGCGTCCCGTCTCTCCACGGACCCCTGGTGACTGGTTAACAGAAACAGGAACAGAAAGGTACCTTAAAAAGCACTGAATTTTGTAATTTAGTCATTACTTTTCTCATTTCCAATACAAAATCAAGTTATCTTCACTGTTGACTCCATGCTAAAATGTCCTAAGTTTTAGACTAATTAACCAATAAAAGAAAAAGAAAATCATAAAAAGTTTTTAAATTTCAAGTTAGAGAAAGACCCTTTACCACACAATAATGAAACCTGAGCAATGCAAGTTTGTGACTACAAGAGCGTCTTTCAAAAATACAGTATTTAATAGAATTCCTTTTCCACCAGCGGTGTTAGTTTCCAATGACTATCCAATGCAGTGGGCCCTTCTAAAATAGAGAACAAATTAGTTAAAGCACATGTGAGGGTAAAGGGAAGGACAGAGCCAATTAATATCTCTCGATAATTTTTGAAAATTATTAACAGTATTGAGAGCTCCTCTCCTAATTTCTATTTTTTGAGGAGTAAGTTTCTGTTGCAAAATTTCGTAACATCCCTTCCCACATTGAGGACGTAGTCCTGGTGAGCGAGGTGGAGGCTTCTGTGGGGACCGGTTTCGAGGACAATTTCGAGCAAAATGCCCAGTTTCCTGACATTTAAAACAACAGCCAGGGCTGCGGAGAGATCTGCCTCGATTGTTTCTAGTTTGTTGAAATAGCACTTCTTTTACTGTTTTCCCTTGTAATGCTGCGGCCATGGCTAGACCCTGCGTATATGCTGGTCCAATATCAGCACATAATCGAATATAATCCGCAAGATTCCCTTTCTTCCTATGAGGTCTGAGAGCGGCCTGACATGCGGAATTAGCCTTCTCATAAGCCAGTTGTTTTACTAAGATTAGTCCTGCATCTGATTCTCCTATTAGTCTTTTAGCCGTCTCCATGAGCCTGGCCACAAAATCCTGAAAGGGCTCATCTGGCCCTTGCCTTATCTTAGATAAATCTTCAGTTTGCCTTCCATTAGCAGGTATTTACACCAAGCCCTTTTTGCAGCAGCACTTATTTGTGCATAAGCTCCTCCTTCGTACCCTAATTGGTGATCATTCGCACAATATTGGCCTTCTCCTGCCAACATCTCATATGTGGTTAGTATTGGAGGATTCTGATTTCTATTCAGTTCTGCTGTTTTTTCACATAGATCACAATATTCTGATTTCCATAGCAAAAAATCCCCAGGTGTGAGACAAGCTCGAGCCAAATTCTTCCAACAGCTGGAGTTAGGGCTTCTAAAGATAACGTTTCCAACATAGCCTGAGTGTAAGGAGCACTGGGGCCGTATTTTGCACAAGCCAATTTCAATTCTTTAATAGATTTAAAAGGGATGGGGTTATACCGTTTCAGACGAACTTGCTGACCCTCCTCATCTCGAGCCTCCTGTTCTGTTACAGGGCACATTAAGTGAAATCCCTGTGTATCCTCACCTCTTTCTATAGCCTGATGTAACGTAGTTTGTAAAGGTAAAAGAGGCTTAGGTCCTCGAGGTTGCTTAACAACCGCAATGACCGGCTGTGGTTCTTCGAACGGAGGCGGGGGATACAGATCTTTGCTAGGCGATTTAAGGTTTTTCTCCAAGCCTCCCAGCCGTAGGTTAATTGTTGCACAGCAGTTTGCAAACCCTGAACAACTTTCTCTAATTCCTTAGACTTATGCTCAGAGCTAGCAGCCGCGACAAATGGGAAATAGCCTCCATAGTTATGGAACCGTGAGGCTTCTCCCTCCAACTGTTTGCATCTCCGGGGCTCAAAGGCTCCTCTCTATCGTTAGTTAGCATCAGATCAAAAGGGTTCCCGCTCCTCTCTTCAGGCGGGGCAGCAGGTCTAGCAGGTCTAGTCTCAGTCTCCTTTTCAAATGGCGGGACATCTCCTATATTGTCCCGTTTTTCTTCCCCTTTCTGGCTTTCCCCAGCCTTAACCCTCTCATGCCTGGGATCTAAACTATCTCTAATTAAAGTCCACAAGCCAAAGTCTGCAAGCACTTTGCCAGGCCCATGAGCATAATAATCTTGTAGTTTTTCTTTTACCTTTTTCCATGTTCCTATATACACTGTTCCCCCTCAGGAAACAAAGGACAAACTTTCTTTACAAACTCTAAAAAATTACACAATTGTTGATGCCCTACCTTAGCTCCTCTAGCCCGGAGCATATTCTTAAGCATATGTACAAAAAGCATGCGTCCGTTTACATTTCCCATTTTTCTTTATTTAAGTCGACTTTCCTCTCTTTCTATCTATTTACAAACACCGCAACCCTTACTTTTCTGAGCGCTCACTTCACGCGGTGTCTTTCTTACTCCCGGACTGTTCCACGCACTCACCTCTGCCGATTACTCAGCTTTAAACTCGGGGGGCCCCCCTTTCTCCTGCGGTGGCGTCTTCACCTCAACGTTCCTCAACGTTCCGTCCCAAATTCAGGTCCCTGTTCGGGCGCCACTTGCCGGAGCCAGCCGGCTAAAGTCGAACAGCACCTAAAAGAGGGAGGTGAAGCCTAAGGAAAAAAGAAGAAGACAGGAAAGCGCTTCGGGAGGGCATACAGTCAATGCTACAGCCTTGAGTTTATTTAGCACAGCCCTTACATTTCTTTTCGAACACAATAGCAAGGCACAGAGGACATTACCATAGGAATGCTGACATTTACATAAGTTCCTATACATCCTTCCCTCAGGGTGCAAACATCCTTGCTTTCTGTTAAACATTCCACTATCTTAAAAGGGTTACTTTAGGAGGCATACCTCTCCTACAGGGTCAGTAATGTTTAACTCAAATCCCTGCTTCCTTGAACCATTGTTTAAGCAGTCTCAGTAACTGCTTTATGGCCTATAAGCTACTGACTTCTTCAGTGTCTCAAAATGGCTCCCGACAACCTGCCCAGTCCCCAGCCCACCTTCCCAGCCTTGGCCATTCGGCAGGACCACGGCCCGGGCGTGCCTCGCCAATCTCTCTGCCACCTGGGCAACTAGGAAGGTGCAGCCCTGATAAGTCTCAACCCGGCCCTGAACCAGATCCACCCCACCTCTGCACTCCCCGCCGGGGCCGACCTTGACCTGGCCGAAACCACGTGGAGACACGGGCCACACCACCAGGCAACGCTTCGCCCCAAAACCTCACCTTCCACCCAGCGCCCTCCGCCCTTGAGGCTCAGCCGCGCGGGCCCGGGAAGCGAAGGGTCCAGAGCAGAGAGAAAACAGCCCAGGTCTGGCTGCAGGAGAGCAGGTGGAGGCGGGCGATGTCGCGGGTGCACGGACTTTGGTGCAGCCCTTAAGCTCGGTGGCCTACCCAGGACCACGGAACAGCGAGCGACTGAGTGAGCAAGTGAGCAGGGCTCCGGGGCACCCAGGGGCACCCTGGCCGGGAGCGAGGCAAAAGCCTACAGCAACCGGTATTCGATGCGGTCGCCCATCCAAGTACTAACCAGACCCAACCCTGCTTAGCTTCCGAGATCAGATGAGATCAGGCGCGTTCAGCGTGGTACAGCCGTAGACAGGAAAGACTGTCGCCTGCATTCCCAAAAGTTCGAGCCTGGCCTTCCGGCCCCCGGAGACGCCCGCGCCTGCACCGCAGCAGAAAATAAATTTATGACATACACATGGCTGCTAATTTGAAACGCATATGATAGCAGCAGAAATAACTTCATGCGATGCACCGCTGTGTTATTCCCAAAAAGCCCACCAGATGGCAGCGAAGTGTAAAGTTTTATGATGACATAGATCCTTTCTGGACAGTAGAGAATGAATATTTACGATCACTCAGTGTTTATAATAAAATATAATAAATATACACCTGATGGCATCAGAAAATTAATTTTTATGATGGTCTACACTGTATTAGTCTCAAAATGCCCACAAGATTGCTTCAGAAAACAAAATTTATGAATACGCTGGTATTTTCTCAATATCCACGCGATGGCAGCAGAAAACAAAAATCATAACAACATACCCTGGGGAGTCATTTTTAAAATGCACATGAGGTAGTAGCAGAAATAACTTCGAGACGTGCACTCCTGTGTTATCCCCAAAATGCTGAGCCGATGGCAACAGCAAATAACTATATTAACATACACTTGCCTGTTGTTTTCAAATGCCCCAGAACAGCAGCAGAGAATAATCTCTCATGACATGTACTTTTTTTGTTTATCCCAAGATACACACGAGATGTCCATGCACAAGAACTTGGTTCAACCAAACGTCCTTAGGTAACATTTTCTAACTGTACGAGATAACGAGAGAAATAACTGCTTACGATATGTGCTATGGTGTTATTCCCAATATGACGACCAGATGGCAGCACGGAATGAGTATTCAAGATGATCTACAGTAGGATATTATTTCCAAATTGCCCACAAGACTAAAGCAGAGAATTATGTCATGACAAGCACTCCTGTGTTTTGCACGAGATGCACGTGGAATGGCATCAGAAAACTTTTCATAATGCCATTCCACAGAGTTTATTTTCAGAATGCACATGAGATAGCAGCAAAATTACATTTTATGACATGAGCTGTGATTTATTCCGAAAATGCTCATCGTGTAACGACAGATGAGTATTCATAACAAACACGCAGGTATTATTTCTGAAATGCCCTCCAGATGGCAGCAGCGAACAAATTTCACGACATACGTGCTTTTGTTTTTCCAGGATTCACACGGAATGGCAACAGAGAAAAAATTTATAGAGACACACGGCGGAGTGGTATTCTTTAAAGGCGCACGACAGCAGCAGAAACTTTACATGGGACGCACTATGGCGTTATTCCCAAAATGCTCACCAGGTGGCAGCAGAAAATAAATTTTTCTGCTCACATACAGCTGAATGTTTATTATCAACTTCTACGAGATGGCAACAGAGAACAGTTTCATTACTTGCAGTCCATGTTATTCTCAAGTTTAACCGAAAAGGCACGGGAGAAAAAAATTATAACGACACACCCTGGGGTGCTATTTTTAAATGTGCACGAGATAGCACCACTTTTTAAAATTTTTCATGACATCCAATATGGCATTATTCACAAATAACCACCAGATGGCAGAGAAAATAATTTTGTGCTGACGTACACCTGGATATTATTTTTTAAAATGCCCACGAAATGGCAAAGAGAATAACTTCATGACATCACCCTGTGTCTTTACACGGATGCAAATGAAATGGCAGTAGATAAAAGGCGATTATAATGACATTCCTTTGGGTTTAATTTTCAGAATGCACCTTGCACAGAGGCTGAGACAACATTTTATGATCTGCGCTGTGTTGTTATTCCCAGAATGCCCACCAGATGGCAGCAAGAATAAATTTTATTGCACTCGTGTTATTCTCAAGATGCACAATACATGAGGCAAATAATGAATATTTACGATAGCCTACACCAGGTTTTGTTCTTGAAATCTTCACCACGTGGCAGCAAAGAGTAACCTTTTTTTATTTCATACGATCCGGTATTATTCCCCAAATTCCCACCTATGGCAGCAGGAAATAAATTTTAATGATGACATACACTTGGGTATTATTTCAAATTACCCACGAGACGGCAGCAGAGAAAAACTCTTCATAATGACATGCCTTGGGTGTTATTTCCAAAAGGAACATGAAAAATAAGCAGAAATAACATTGCACAGCCTGTCATGTTATTCCCAAATTTCCACCAGATGGCAGCAGAAAATGACTATTCATAATAAATTACACTTGATGACCTATATACAGGTGCTATTCCCAGTATGCACACGAGATGGCAGCAGAGGATAAGGAATAACATTTCATGAGAAAACCTCTGCTGCTATTCCCAAAATGCACACGAGATGGCAGCAGAGGATAAGGAATAACGTTTCAACACCTAAACTCTGGTGCTAATTCAAAAAGTACACGAGATGGGAAGCAGAGAAGAGCATTTCCCAGCCTTAAGGGCTCTGCCACCATTAAAATAAAACTCCAGACATTTGGTACTACCTCACTTTGAAATAACTCCGGTGCTTTGCATATCCCTTCTCACTCCGGGCCACGCCCCCACCGCCTTGGTGGTGCCCTCTGCCCCTATCCCTGCTCCATGACCCCTCCCTCAGTCCCTCCCCGCCCCACCCCTGTCCCCCTCTCCTGTCCCCGCCCCGCCTTGAGTGGCAGCCGGCCTCCCCTAGTCTGGCCAGAGCCGCAGCGGGGGCAGGAGCGGCAGCCATGGCCGCAGCTGCGTTGACCGAGCGCTCTCCTCTGCGACTCGCGACCCGCTCGGACGGCCTCACCCCCACCGTGCCGCCGCACTGGCCCCAGGGGTGATGCGGCGAAGACCCCTCGCCGGACAGAGGCTACACGCTCTCTGAGCCCTCCAGCGCTGCGCGCGGCTTCGGGGGGCCGAGGGAGAGCACGCACGCCTCTCCCCTTCATCCCGGGCCTTGGCAGGTTCCCGGCCGTACCAAAGGTCTCGGTCGGCTCTCTCGCATCCCGGGACTGACCAGGCCCCGGGCCACCCTCCTGCCTAGTCTTGGCCGCTTGGCAAGACCCGGGCCCGGGCGTGGCCCGCCAATCTCTCGGCCACATGGGCACCTAGGCAGGTGCGGCACCGCCAAGTCCAGGCCGCGGCCCTGACCCAGACCCACCCTCCCTGCGCTCCCTGCCGAAGCCGAGCAGGACCTGCCAAAAACCACGCGGAGACACCGTCCATCCCACCTGGCAACGCTTTGGCCTGCGAACTCGACCTCCACCCAGAGTTCTCGGCTCTTGGGGCTCGGCCCCGCAGACCCCAGGAAGGGAAAGGCCCAGAGCAGAGAGAAAAACAGGCCAGGGCTGCTGGCTTCAGGAGAGCACGTGGAGGCAGGCGGTGACGCAGGACGCCCGGAAGTTCGTGCAGCCCTTGGGCTCGGGCGGGTGCCGGGGACCCCCCAGACAGCGAGCAAGCAGGGCCCGGGGGCGTCCAGGGGCACCCTGGATGGAGGGCGGAAAAACGAGGAGGCAGCAAAAGCATACAGCACCCGGTATTCGCAGGCAGTCTCCTATCCAATCCTGCTTAGCTTCCAAGATCAGGCACATTCAGAGCGGTATGGCCCTAAGCGGGAGAGCTTGTCATCTACCACCCCAAGAGCTCCAGCCTGGCCTCCCGGGCGCCGGGGATGCCCACACCTGCAGCGCACCTCCTGTGAGGGTGTGGGTTTCCACTAAGGCACCACAGACCTTGCCCGGTTCTCGGCAGTCCGGAAGTCTGTGTGGGCATTCTCACATCCCCCAACTGCCCACATCCCAGGCAACCCGCCTCCCCAGTCTTGGCAGCTTGACAGGACCACTGCCCAGGCATTGCCCAGCATGCTCTCGGTCACCTGCCCACCTAGGTAACTGCGGCCCGGCTAAGTCTGGGCTCCAGCCCTGACCCAGACGCACACCTTCCCTCCCCGCTGAGCCGTGCCCGACCTGCTCAAACACACACGGAACCCCCGGTCACACCCCGAAGCATCGCTTCAGATAGACGCAGCCCTCACCCTCTACGGGGACCAGGGACCCGCCCAGTCCGCTGCCCCTTGCCTTCACTTCTATTCTCTCTATCAAGAGACATAGACAGAGAGAGGGAGAGCTGACAGACAGAGAGACAGAGAAACCCAGAGACAGAGCGAGTAACCGAGAGGGAAGGAGAAAGGAGAACACAGGTGGCCAGGGCGCGAGGCCCAGTGAGAGCCACGGACTGGACGGAGTCACCAGCGAAGGGGAGGGCCGTGGGAGCTGGCTGGTGTCAGACACACAGAGAGAAAGACAGTGAGGAGGAAAAGGACAGAGATGGAGAGAGAGAGACGAGAGAGGAGATCCCATGTGAGAGAGCGTGAGCCCATGCCTGCCTGCGCAGAGAGCGGGACAGGACACGTGGACCAGTGCACTGACACACAGAGCAGGACCCCGACTGTGACCCCGACCCTGTGGCCACCCTGAAGAGGCCGCTTCCACAGCAGAGGGTTGTCATGCCGGGGCTGGGCTCCGGCAGGGAGGCGGTTCTTGCCCCATGCTGCGTGCCTCAGGACAGGCCGGGGGCTCAAGGCGTATTGTTCTATGAGTACTGCCGGCAGTCCCGCCACAAAAAGTAAAGAAGCCTGGGCTCCCGGGGGGGGGGGGGGGGGGGGAGAGAGAGAGAGAGAGAGAGAGAGAGAGAGAGAGAGTGTGTGTGTGTGTGTGTGTCTTCGCTGAGGCCCATCATGAGCTAGAGGGCTCTTGCTGCGCACGCGCACGCGCTCTCATTCATCTTAGCCTCTCTGACATATCTCGTCGGTCTCGCTTCCCGTTATAGGTGTGCGGGGCGGCCTCCTACCTGATCCGAGGGCACCTGGCTGTACGGTGAGAACTGCAGGGAGGGAGAAGCATGTCGGCGGAGACTTGAGGCCTCTGGTGGGTGCGGCGGGTGGGGTGGGGGTAGTCAGTCCGCTCCCAAGGGCAAGCGCACTCCCAGCGTGTGTCAGAAGACGGCGGTCCCTCGGGGCTCGGTCCCGCAGAGCCCAGGAAGGAAAGGGCCGGAGCAGTTGAGAGAAAACAGCCCAGGATTGGCTGCAGGAGAGGCAGGCGAGGGCGAGTGAGGGCGCCGGCGCGTGGCGGGTTGGAGACGCCCTGGACTCGGCCGGCCCGCTGGGGACGCCCGAGACAACGAGCGAACGAGTGAGGCAGAGCCCAGGGGCATCCAGGGGCAACCTGGTTAGAGGGTGGCAAAAGGAGGCAGCGCCAAAAGCCTACAGCACCCAGCATTCCCAGATGGTCTCCCACCCAAGTTAATATAATTAACCAGGCCCGACCCTGCTTAGCTTTCCAAGATCAGAGAAGTTCAGGCGCATTCAGGGTGGTATGGACTCTTGCGCCCCAAGAGACCGAGCCTGGCCTCCTGGCCGCTGGAGACACCCACGACTGCACGCTCCTCCTGGGGCACTGCTGGGGGTTTCCGCTAGAAAGGCGGCTGGAGCGAGTGCCAGCCGCGCTTAAAGGCACGCAAGCCCTTGGCCGGTTCGCGCGCGTGCGGAAGGACTGGGTGGGTGCTCTCGCATCCCCGACCTGCCCAGTCCCCAAACCACCTGCCTTCCCAGCCTTGGCCGTTCGGCAGGACCACGACCCAGGCGCGCCTCGCCAATCTCTCGGCCGCCTGGGCAACTAGGAAGGTGCAGCCCTGGTAAGTCTCAACCCGGCCCTGAACCAGATCCACCCCACCTCTGCACTCCCCGCCGGGGCCGAGCCTGACCTGGCCAAAACCACGCGGAGACACCGGCCACACCACCAGGCAACGCTTCACCCCAAAACCTCACCTTCCGCCCAGCGCCCTCCGCCCTTGAGGCTCGGCCGCGCGGAGCCCAGGAAGCGAAGAGTCCGGACCAGAGAGAAAATAGCCCAGATTTGGCTGCAGGAGAGCAGGTGGAGGCGGATGATGTCGCCGGGTGCACGGACTTTGGTGCAGCCCTTAAGCTCGGTGGCCTACCCAGGACCCCCGGAACAGCAAGCGACCAAAGTGAGCAAGTGAGCAGGGCCCCGGGGCATCCAGGGGCACCCTGGCCAGAGGGCGACAAAAGGAGGGGGCGGCAAAAGCCTACAGCACCCGGGTATTTGCAGGCAGTCTCCCATCCAAGTATTAACCAGACCCAACCCTGCTTAGCTTCCAAGATCAGATGAGATCAGGCACGTTCAGCGTACAGCCATAGATAGGAAAGACTGTCTCCTGCATTCCCAAAAGTTCGAGTCTGGCTTCCTGGCCCACGGAGACGCCCGCACCTGCACCGCAGCAGAAAATAAATTTTATGACATACACATGGGTGCTAATTTGAAACGCATATGATAGCAGCAGAAATAACTGTTCATGAGATGCACCGCGTGTTATTCCCAAAAAATCCCACCAGATGGCAGCAGAGTGTAAAGTTTTATGATGACATCCTTTCTGGACAGTAGAGAACGAATATTCATGATCACTCAGGTGTTTATAATAAAATATAATAAAACATACACTGATGGCATCAGAAAATTAATTTTTATTTGGTCCACACTCTGTTATTCTAAAAATGCCCGCAAGATTTGCTGCAGAAAACAAAATTTATGAATACACTGGTATTTTCTCAATATCCACGCGATGGCAGCAGAAAACAAATTTTTCAAGACATGCACTGCTGTGTTATTCCCAAGATTCACACAAAATGGCAGCAGAAAAAAAATCATAACAACATATCTCGGGGAGTCATTTTTTAAAGGCACATGAGGTAGTAGCAGAAATAACTTTTTGAGATGTGCACTCCTGTGTTATCCCCAAAATGCTGAGCTGATGGCAACAGCAAGTAACTTTTTATATTAACATACACTTGCCTGTGATTTTCAAATGCTCACCGAACAGCAGCAGAGAATAATCTCTCATGACATGTACTTTTTTTTGTTTATCCCAAGATACACATGAGATGTCCATGCACAAGAACTTGGTTCAACCAAACGTCCTTAGGTGACATTATCTAACTGTACGAGATAACGAGAGAAATAACTGCTTACGATATGTGCTATGGTGTTATTCCCAATATGACGACCAGATGGCAGCATGGAATGAAGTATTCAAGATGATCTACAGTAGGATATTATTTCCAAATTGCCCGTAAGACTAAAGCAGAGAATTATGTCATGACAAGCACTCCTGTGTTTTACACAAGATGCACACAGAATGGCATAGAAAAACTTTCAATAATGCCATTACACAGAGTTTATTTTCAGAATGCACATGAGATAGCAGCAAAATTACATTTTATGACATGTGCTGTGATTTATTCCGAAAATGCTCATCGTGTAACGACAGATGTGTATTCATCTGAATACTCATTATTTCTGAAATTACCTCTAGATGGCAGCAGCGAACACATTTCACGACATAGGCGCTTTTGTTTTCCCAAGATTCACACGAAATGGCAACAGAGAAAAAATTTATAGAGACACACGGTGGAGCGGTATTTTTTAAAGGCTCACGACAGCAGCAGCAGTAACTTTTCATGGGACGCACTGTGACGTTATTCCCAAAATGCTCACCAGGTGGCAGCAGAAAATAAATTTTTCTGCTCACATACACCTGAGTGTTATTATCAACATTTCTACGAGATGGCAACAGAGAACAGTTATCATTATTTGCAGTCCTATGTTATTCTAAAGTTTAACCTGAAAAGGCACCAGAGAAAAAAATTGTAACAACATACCCAGGGGTGTTATTTTTTAAATACACATGAGATAGCACTACTTTTTTATTTTTCATGACAATCACTATGGCATTATTCCCAAATAACCACCAGATGGCATCAGAAAATAATTTTGTGCTGACGTACAACTGGATATTATTTTTAAAATTCCCACGAAATGGCCGTAGAGAATAACTTCATGACATGCACTCCTGTGTCTTTACACAGATGCAAATGATATGGCAGTAGATAAAAGGCAATTATAATGACATTCCTTTGGGTTTAATTTTCAGATGCACTTGCACAGAGGATGAGATAAGATTTTATGATCTGCGCTGTTGTTATTCCCAGAATGCCCACCAGATGGCAGCAAGAATAAATTTTTATTACACTCATGTTATTCTCAAGATGCACAATAGATGAACGCAGATAATGAATATTTACGATAATCTACACCAGGTTTTATTCCCGAAATATCCACAAGATGGCAGCAAAGAGTGCATTTTTTTTAAAATTTCATACAATCCGGTGTTATTTCCAAAATACCCACCAGATAGCAGTAGGAAAATATTTTAATGATGACATACACTTGGGTATTATTTTTCAAAACCCACGAGATGGTAGCAGAGAAAAACATTTCATAATGACATGCCCTGGGTGTTACTTTCAAAATGTACATGAAAAAGCAGCAGATATAACTTTATGAGCAGCCCTGTCGTGTTAATCCCACTTTTCCCACCAGATGGCAGCAGAGAATGACTATTCCTAATGACCGACACTTGATGACCTATATTCAGGTGTTAATTTCAAAATGAACACCAGATGGCAGCAGAGGATAAGGAATAACAATTTGTAAGCTAAACTCTGGTGCTATTCCCAAAAAGTACACAAGATGGCAGCAGAGGATAAGAAATCACATTTCATGACCTAAACTCTGTGCTATTCCTAAAATGGACACGAGATGGCAGCAGAGGATAAGAAATCACATTTCATGACCTAAACTCTGTGCTATTCCCAAAATGGACAGGAGATGGCAGCAGAGGATAAGAAATCACATTTCATGACCTAAACTCTGTGCTATTCCCAGAATAGACACGAGATGGCAGCAGAGGATAAGGAATCACATTTCAGGAGCTAAACTCTGGTGCTATTCCCAAAAAACACAGGAGATGGGAGCAGAGAAGAGCATTCCCCGTCTCCAAGGGCTCTGCTCACCATTAAAATAAAAGTCCACACACTTGATACTTACCTTACTTTGAAATAACTCCTGTCCTTTACATATCCCTTCTCACTCCGGGCCACGCCCCCTGACACTTCCCCTGAACCTCCCCGCCTCAGGCGGTGTCTTCCCCGTTCCCTGTCCCCTCCTCTCCCTCCCATGTCCCCTCCCTCAGTCCCTCCCGCCCCGCCCCTGTCCCCCTCCCCTGTGCCCACCCCGCCTTGATTGTCAGCCGGCCTCCGCTAGACCGGCCAGAGCCACAGCGGGAGCAGGAGCGCCAGCCATGGCCGCGGCTG
>PUFA01002479.1:0-26632 GCA_003508835.1 Eonycteris spelaea | reverse complement strand
CACGTCACACAGCTGTGTGTCTGAATTCTAATTCTGTCACTTGGGACCCTAATGTTCACCTCGCTGAGGCTCAGTTTTCCATATGAAATGCTCAGCAAAGGACCAGTAGGACGAGCTCAGGCCCAACGGAGAGTGAGTGAGAGGCCTGATTTATAGCAAGAACTGTGCGTACAGGGCCTTGTTCTTCTCAAATCCACCATATACACATATGTGTGTGCGTGTATATATATAAATGTAAATATATATATATATACACGCACACACATAGTGTAAGTGTTGTGTGCATATATACACATGCGAGTAAGTATATATGTATATATAACACATACGTGTAAGTACATATGTGCATATATACAGATATATGCGTAAGTGCTCACGCGCACATACACACACATATGTGTAAGCCCAAATTCAGACACCACGTGTAAGCACACATGTGCACAAACACACGCCTGTGTAAGGGCACATGCACACACCTATGCACATGTACGTGAGCACACATGCACACACATGCACACAGGTGTAAGTAACGTGCGCACACATGCACGCATGTGCAAGTGCGTGTGCACATATGCACACATGTGTAAGTGCACGTGTGCGCATATGCACGGGTGTGTAAGTACATATGTGCATATATATACACCGATGTGTATATGGTATCTCTAGCGACACACTCTTTTTGAGGCCGATTACAAGCTCCAGTGACGGATTTCTGAGAAATGTCTTGCTTGCTGCACGTGCGCAGGCTTCCCCGTGGCCTGGCCTCAGGGAGCGCCTGTTCAGGTATTGGCCGACCCTGGCTGCACACCTTCTAGGGCTCCTCGTCGGCACACAGGGCTCCTTGGGGTCCAGACTGGGTCCCACTGCACTCTCCGTCCTCAAGGAAGAGTCATGTCCTACCACACAGGGCGTGCCCGGGCCTGCTTTGGCCCACCCTTCCATCCTCCCAGCAGGCATCCATCCCTGTGGAGGGAAAGGCAGAGTGGCGGCCTCGGCCTGGGGGAAAGAGGGCTTGAGGGAATACCACACACAGCTGTGTGTCTGAAATGGGATTCTGTCACTTGTGCCCCTAATGTTCACCTCTCTGAGGCTCAGTTTTACATCTGAAATGCTCAGCAAAGGACCAGCACGAGGAGCTCAGGCCCATCGGAGAGGGAGGGAGGCCTAGATTTCCAGCAAGATCTGTGGGCCACAGGGCCTTGTTCTTCACAAATCCACCATATACACATATGCCTAAGTATATATGTAAATACATATGCACATATGTGTATGGTAGCTCTGGCAAAACACCCTTTTTTGACACCCATTTCAAGCTCCAGTGGCGGATTTCTGAGAAATGTCTCACCTGCGGCACTTGCCCAGTCTTCCCCGTGGCCTGGCTCAGGGAGCGCAGGTTCAGGCATCAGCCCGCACTGGCTGCACATCCTTGAGGGGCCTTCACCGGCACACAGGGCTCCTTGGGTTCCAGACTGGGTCCCACTGCACTCTCTGTCCCGAAGGAGGAGTCTAGGCCGCCACACGGGGCGTGCCTAGGCCTGCTTTGGCCCACCCTGCATCCTCCCAGCAGGCATGATTCCCTGTGGAGGAAAAGGCAGAGTGGCATCCTCAGCCTGGGGGAAAGAGATCATTAAGGGCACACCTCACCCAGCTGTGGCTCTGAATTCTGATTCTGTCACTTATGCCCTCAGGGTTCACCTCTCTGAGGCTGGATTTACATCTGAAATGCTCAGCAAAGGACCAGCAGGAGGAGCTCAGGCCCCAGGCTGAGGGAGGGAGAGGCCTGGATTTCAGCAAGACCTGTGGCCAGGGGGCCTGGTTCTTCTCAAGTCCACCATATCCGTAGAGGTGCGAGTACACATGTACATATACATGCACATATATGTATATGATAGCTCTGGCAAAATACTCTTTTATGACGCCCATTTCAAGCTCCGGTGGCGGGTTTCTGAGAAGTGTCTCACTTGGGGCACTAGCACAGGCTTCCCCTCGACTTGCGGGACAGGAAGGGCATGTCCAGGCATGGCCCGACCCTGGCTGCACATCCTTGAGGGGCCTTCGCCGGCACACAGCGATCCTGGGGGTCCAGACTGGGGCCCACTGCCCTCTGTGTCCTCAAGGCGGAGACAAGTCAGCCACCCGGGGCATGCCCAGGCCTGCTTTGGCCCACCCTTGCATCCTCCCAGCAGGCATCCATCCTTGTGGAGGAAAAGGCAGAGTGGCAGCCTCGGCCTGGGGGAAAGAGGTCCTTAAGGGCACACCTCTCCCTGCTGTGGGTCTGAATTCTGATTCTGTCACTTCTGTGCCCTCAGGGTTCACCGCTCTGAGGCTCAGGTTTCCATCTGCAATGCCTAGCAAAGGAGGAGCAAGAGGAGCTCAGGCCCCAGGGTAGGGAGGGAGAGGCCTGGATTTCAGCAAGCCCTGTGGCCACAGGGCCCGGTTCTTCTCAAATCCACCATATACACATCTGTGAATGTATATATGTACATATATATATATAGACATCTGTGTATATGGTAGCTCTGGCAAAACACTCTCTTTGGACGGCCATTTCAAGGTCCAGTGGCGGATTTCTGAGAAATGTCACGCTCATGGCACTTGCACAGGCTTCCCCAGGGCTGGGCTCAGGGAGGGCAGTTTCAGGCAACGGCTGACACTGGCTGCACATCCTTGAGGGGACCTCGCTGTCACACAGGGTTCCTTGAGTTCCAGACTGGGTCCCACTGCACTCTCTGTCCTCAAAGAGGAGTCAAGGTCTAAAACACAGGGCGTGCCCAGGCCTGCATTGGCCCACCCATGCATCGTCCCAGCACGCATCCATCCCTGTAGAGGAAACGGCAGAGTGGCGTCCTCGGCCTGTGGGAAAGAGGCCATTTAGGGCACACGTCACACAGCTGTGTGTCTGAATTCTAATTCTGTCACTTGGGACCCTAATGTTCACCTCGCTGAGGCTCAGTTTTCCATATGAAATGCTCAGCAAAGGACCAGTAGGACGAGCTCAGGCCCAACGGAGAGTGAGTGAGAGGCCTGGATTTATAGCAAGAACTGTGCGTACAGGGCCTTGTTCTTCTCAAATCCACCATATACACATATGTGTGTGCGTGATATATATATATATATATATATACACGCACACACATATGTGTAAGTGTGTTTGTGATATATACACATGCGAGTAAGTATATATGTATATATATACACATACGTGTAAGTACATATGTGCATATATACAGATATATGCGTAAGTGCTCACGCGCACACATACACACATATGTGTAAGCCCAAATTCAGACACACACGTGTAAGCACACATGTGCACAAACACACGCCTGTGTAAGGGCACATGCACACACCTATGCACATGTACGTGAGCACACATGCACACACATGCACACAGGTGTAAGTAACGTGCGCACACATGCACGCATGTGCAAGTGCGCACTGTGCACATATGCACACATGTGCAAGTGCATGTGTGCGCATATGCACGGGTGTGTAAGTACATATGTGCATATATATACACCGATGTGTATATGGTATCTCTAGCGACACACTCTTTTTTGAGGCCGATTACAAGCTCCAGTGACGGATTTCTGAGAAATGTCTTGCTTGCTGCACGTGCGCAGGCTTCCCCGTGGCCTGGCCTCAGGGAGCGCCTGTTCAGGTATTGGCCGACCCTGGCTGCACACCTTCTAGGGCTCCTCGTCGGCACACAGGGCTCCTTGGGGTCCAGACTGGGTCCCACTGCACTCTCCGTCCTCAAGGAAGAGTCATGTCCTACCACACAGGGCGTGCCCGGGCCTGCTTTGGCCCACCCTTCCATCCTCCCAGCAGGCATCCATCCCTGTGGAGGGAAAGGCAGAGTGGCGGCCTCGGCCTGGGGAAAGAGGGCTTGAGGGAATACCACACACAGCTGTGTGTCTGAAATGGGATTCTGTCACTTGTGCCCCTAATGTTCACCTCTCTGAGGCTCAGTTTTACATCTGAAATGCTCAGCAAAGGACCAGCACGAGGAGCTCAGGCCCATCGGAGAGGGAGGGGAGGCCTAGATTTCCAGCAAGATCTGTGGGCCACAGGGCCTTGTTCTTCACAAATCCACCATATACACATATGCCTAAGTATATATGTAAATACATATGCACATATGTGTATGGTAGCTCTGGCAAAACACCCTTTTTTGACACCCATTTCAAGCTCCAGTGGCGGATTTCTGAGAAATGTCTCACCTGCGGCACTTGCCCAGTCTTCCCCGTGGCCTGGCTCAGGGAGCGCAGGTTCAGGCATCAGCCCGCACTGGCTGCACATCCTTGAGGGGCCTTCACCGGCACACAGGGCTCCTTGGGTTCCAGACTGGGTCCCACTGCACTCTCTGTCCCGAAGGAGGAGTCTAGGCCGCCACACGGGGCGTGCCTAGGCCTGCTTTGGCCCACCCCTGCATCCTCCAGCAGGCATGATTCCCTGTGGAGGAAAAGGCAGAGTGGCATCCTCAGCCTGGGGGAAAGAGATCATTAAGGGCACACCTCACCCAGCTGTGGCTCTGAATTCTGATTCTGTCACTTTGCCCTCAGGGTTCACCTCTCTGAGGCTGGATTTACATCTGAAATGCTCAGCAAAGGACCAGCAGGAGGAGCTCAGGCCCCAGGCTGAGGGAGGGAGAGGCCTGGATTTCAGCAAGACCTGTGGCCAGGGGCCTGGTTCTTCTCAAGTCCACCATATCCGTAGAGGTGCGAGTACACATGTACATATACATGCACATATATGTATATGATAGCTCTGGCAAAATACTCTTTTATGACGCCCATTTCAAGCTCCGGTGGCGGGTTTCTGAGAAGTGTCTCACTTGGGGCACTAGCACAGGCTTCCCCTCGACTTGCGGGACAGGAAGGGCATGTCCAGGCATGGCCGACCCTGGCTGCACATCCTTGAGGGGCCTTCGCCGGCACACAGCGATCCTGGGGGTCCAGACTGGGGCCCACTGCCCTCTGTGTCCTCAAGGCGGAGACAAGTCAGCCACCCGGGGCATGCCCAGGCCTGCTTTGGCCCACCCTTGCATCCTCCCAGCAGGCATCCATCCTTGTGGAGGAAAAGGCAGAGTGGCAGCCTCGGCCTGGGGGAAAGAGGTCCTTAAGGGCACACCTCTCCCTGCTGTGGGTCTGAATTCTGATTCTGTCACTTCTGTGCCCTCAGGGTTCACCGCTCTGAGGCTCAGGTTTCCATCTGCAATGCCTAGCAAAGGAGGAGCAAGAGGAGCTCAGGCCCAGGGTAGGGAGGGAGAGGCCTGGATTTCAGCAAGCCCTGTGGCCACAGGGCCCGGTTCTTCTCAAATCCACCATATACACATCTGTGAATGTATATATGTACATATATATATATATAGACATCTGTGTATATGGTAGCTCTGGCAAAACACTCTCTTTGGACGGCCATTTCAAGGTCCAGTGGCGGATTTCTGAGAAATGTCACGCTCATGGCACTTGCACAGGCTTCCCCAGGGCTGGGCTCAGGGAGGGCAGTTTCAGGCAACGGCTGACACTGGCTGCACATCCTTGAGGGGACCTCGCTGTCACACAGGGTTCCTTGAGTTCCAGACTGGGTCCCACTGCACTCTCTGTCCTCAAAGAGGAGTCAAGGTCTAAAACACAGGGCGTGCCCAGCCTGCATTGGCCCACCCATGCATCGTCCCAGCACGCATCCATCCCTGTAGAGGAAACGGCAGAGTGGCGTCCTCGGCCTGTGGGAAAGAGGCCATTTAGGGCACACGTCACACAGCTGTGTGTCTGAATTCTAATTCTGTCACTTGGGACCCTAATGTTCACCTCACTGAGGCTCAGTTTTCCATATGAAATGCTCAGCAAAGGACCAGTAGGACGAGCTCAGGCCCAACGGAGAGTGAGTGAGAGGCCTGGATTTATAGCAAGAACTGTGCGTACAGGGCCTTGTTCTTCTCAAATCCACCATATACACATATGTGTGTGCGTGTATATTATATATATATATATATACACGCACACACATATGTGTAAGTTTGTGTATATATACACATGCGAGTAAGTATATGTATATATATACACATACGTGTAAGTACATATGTGCATATATACAGATATATGCATAAGTGCTCACGCGCACATACACACACATATGTGTAAGCCAAATTCAGACACACACGTGTAAGCACACATGTGCACAACACACGCCTGTGTAAGGGCACATGCACACACCTATGCACATGTACGTGAGCACACATGCACACACATGCACACAGGTGTAAGTAACGTGCGCACACATGCACGCATGTGCAAGTGCGCCTGTGCACATATGCACACATGTGCAAGTGCACGTGTTGCACATATGCACGGGTGTGTAAGTACATATGTGCATATATAACACCGATGTGTATATGGTATCTCTAGCGAACACTCTTTTTTGAGGCCGATTACAAGCTCCAGTGACGGATTTCTGAGAAATGTCTTGCTTGCTGCACGTGCGCAGGCTTCCCCGTGGCCTGGCCTCAGGGAGCGCCTGTTCAGGTATTGGCCGACCCTGGCTGCACACCTTCTAGGGCTCCTCGTCGGCACACAGGGCTCCTTGGGGTCCAGACTGGGTCCCACTGCACTCTCCGTCCTCAAGGAAGAGTCATGTCCTACCACACAGGGCGTGCCCGGGCCTGCTTTGGCCCACCCTTCCATCCTCCAGCAGGCATCCATCCCTGTGGAGGGAAAGGCAGACCTCGGCCTGGGGGAAAGAGGGCTTGAGGGAATACCACACAGCTGTGTGTCTGAAATGGGATTCTGTCACTTGTGCCCCTAATGTTCACCTCTCTGAGGCTCAGTTTTACATCTGAAATGCTCAGCAAAGGACCAGCACGAGGAGCTCAGGCCCATCGAGAGGGAGGGAGGCCTAGATTTCCAGCAAGATCTGTGGGCCACAGGGCCTTGTTCTTCACAAATCCACCATATACACATATGCCTAAGTATATATGTAAATACATATGCACATATGTGTATGGTAGCTCTGGCAAAACACCCTTTTTGACACCCATTTCAAGCTCCAGTGGCGGATTTCTGAGAAATGTCTCACTGCGGCACTTGCCCAGTCTTCCCCGTGGCCTGGCTCAGGGAGCGCAGGTTCAGGCATCAGCCCGCACTGGCACATCCTTGAGGGCCTTCACCGGCACACAGGGCTCCTTGGGTTCCAGACTGGGTCCCACTGCACTCTCTGTCCCGAAGGAGGAGTCTAGGCCGCCACACGGGGCGTGCCTAGGCCTGCTTTGGCCCACCCCTGCACTCCAGCAGGCATGATTCCCTGTGGAGGAAAAGGCAGAGTGGCATCCTCAGCCTGGGGGAAAGAGATCATTAAGGGCACACCTCACCCAGCTGTGGCTCTGAATTCTGATCTGTCACTTATGCCCTCAGGGTTCACCTCTCTGAGGCTGGATTTACATCTGAAATGCTCAGCAAAGGACCAGCAGGAGGAGCTCAGGCCCCAGGCTGAGGGAGGGAGAGGCCTGGATTTCAGCAAGACCTGTGGCCAGGGGGCCTAGTTCTTCTCAAGTCCACCATATCCGTAGAGGTGCGAGTACACATGTACATATACATGCACATATATGTATATGATAGCTCTGGCAAAATACTCTTTTATGACGCCCATTTCAAGCTCCGGTGGCGGGTTTCTGAGAAGTGTCTCACTTGGGGCACTAGCACAGGCTTCCCTCGACTTGCGGGACAGGAAGGGCATGTCCAGGCATGGCCGACCCTGGCTGCACATCCTTGAGGGGCCTTCGCCGGCACACAGCGATCCTGGGGGTCCAGACTGGGGCCCACTGCCTCTGTGTCCTCAAGGCGGAGACAAGTCAGCCACCCGGGGCATGCCCAGGCCTGCTTTGGCCCACCCTTGCATCCTCCCAGCAGGCATCCATCCTTGTGGAGGAAAAGGCAGAGTGGCAGCCTCGGCCTGGGGGAAAGAGGTCCTTAAGGGCACACCTCTCCCTGCTGTGGGTCTGAATTCTGATTCTGTCACTTCTGTGCCCTCAGGGTTCACCGCTCTGAGGCTCAGGTTTCCATCTGCAATGCCTAGCAAAGGAGGAGCAAGAGGAGCTCAGGCCCCAGGGTAGGGAGGGAGAGGCCTGGATTTCAGCAAGCCCTGTGGCCACAGGGCCCGGTTCTTCTCAAATCCACCATATACACATCTGTGAATGTATATGTACATATATATATATAGACATCTGTGTATATGGTAGCTCTGGCAAAACACTCTCTTTGGACGGCCATTTCAAGGTCCAGTGGCGGATTTCTGAGAAATGTCACGCTCATGGCACTTGCACAGGCTTCCCCAGGGCTGGGCTCAGGGAGGGCAGTTTCAGGCAACGGCTGACACTGGCTGCACATCCTTGAGGGGACCTCGCTGTCACACAGGGTTCCTTGAGTTCCAGACTGGGTCCCACTGCACTCTCTGTCCTCAAAGAGGAGTCAAGGTCTAAAACACAGGGCGTGCCCAGGCCTGCATTGGCCCACCCATGCATCGTCCCAGCACGCATCCATCCCTGTAGAGGAAACGGCAGAGTGGCGTCCTCGGCCTGTGGGAAAGAGGCCATTTAGGGCACACGTCACACAGCTGTGTGTCTGAATTCTAATTCTGTCACTTGGGACCCTAATGTTCACCTCGCTGAGGCTCAGTTTTGCATATGAAATGCTCAGCAAAGGACCAGTAGGACGAGCTCAGGCCCAACGGAGAGTGAGTGAGAGGCCTGGATTTATAGCAAGAACTGTGCGTACAGGGCCTTGTTCTTCTCAAATCCACCATATACACATATGTGTGTGCGTGTATATATATATGTATATATATATATATATACACACACATATGTGTAAGTGTTATGTGATATATACACATGCGAGTAAGTATATATATATACACATACGTGTAAGTACATATGTGCATATATACAGATATATGCGTAAGTGCTCACGCGCACATACACACATATGTGTAAGCCCAAATTCAGACACACACGTGTAAGCACACATGTGCACAAACACACGCCTGTGTAAGGGCACATGCACACACCTATGCACATGTACGTGAGCACACATGCACACACATGCACACAGGTGTAAGTAACGTGCGCACACATGCACGCATGTGCAAGTGCGCTGTGCACATATGCACACATGTGCAAGTGCACGTGTGCACATATGCACACATGTGTAAGTGCATGGTGCGCATATGCACGGGTGTGTAAGTACATATGTGCATATATATACACCGATGTGTATATGGTATCTCTAGCGACACACTCTTTTTGAGGCCGATTACAAGCTCCAGTGACGGATTTCTGAGAAATGTCTTGCTTGCTGCACGTGCGCAGGCTTCCCCGTGGCCTGGCCTCAGGGAGCGCCTGTTCAGGTATTGGCCGACCCTGGCTGCACACCTTCTAGGGCTCCTCGTCGGCACACAGGGCTCCTTGGGGTCCAGACTGGGTCCCACTGCACTCTCCGTCCTCAAGGAAGAGTCATGTCCTACCACACAGGGCGTGCCCGGGCCTGCTTTGGCCCACCCTTCCATCCTCCCAGCAGGCATCCATCCCTGTGGAGGGAAAGGCAGAGTGGCGGCCTCGGCCTGGGGGAAAGAGGGCTTGAGGGAATACCACACACAGCTGTGTGTCTGAAATGGGATTCTGTCACTTGTGCCCCTAATGTTCACCTCTCTGAGGCTCAGTTTTACATCTGAAATGCTCAGCAAAGGACCAGCACGAGGAGCTCAGGCCCATCGGAGAGGGAGGGGAGGCCTAGATTTCCAGCAAGATCTGTGGGCCACAGGGCCTTGTTCTTCACAAATCCACCATATACACATATGCCTAAGTATATATGTAAATACATATGCACATATGTGTATGGTAGCTCTGGCAAAACACCCTTTTTTGACACCCATTTCAAGCTCCAGTGGCGGATTTCTGAGAAATGTCTCACCTGCGGCACTTGCCCAGTCTTCCCCGTGGCCTGGCTCAGGGAGCGCAGGTTCAGGCATCAGCCCGCACTGGCTGCACATCCTTGAGGGGCCTTCACCGGCACACAGGGCTCCTTGGGTTCCAGACTGGGTCCCACTGCACTCTCTGTCCCGAAGGAGGAGTCTAGGCCGCCACACGGGGCGTGCCTAGGCCTGCTTTGGCCCACCCCTGCATCCTCCAGCAGGCATGATTCCCTGTGGAGGAAAAGGCAGAGTGGCATCCTCAGCCTGGGGAAAGAGATCATTAAGGGCACACCTCACCCAGCTGTGGCTCTGAATTCTGATTCTGTCACTTGTGCCCTCAGGGTTCACCTCTCTGAGGCTGGATTTACATCTGAAATGCTCAGCAAAGGACCAGCAGGAGGAGCTCAGGCCCCAGGCTGAGGGAGGGAGAGGCCTGGATTTCAGCAAGACCTGTGGCCAGGGGCCTAGTTCTTCTCAAGTCCACCATATCCGTAGAGGTGCGAGTACACATGTACATATACATGCACATATATGTATATGATAGCTCTGGCAAAATACTCTTTTATGACGCCCATTTCAAGCTCCGGGGCGGGTTTCTGAGAAGTGTCTCACTTGGGGCACTAGCACAGGCTTCCCCTCGACTTGCGGGACAGGAAGGGCATGTCCAGGCATGGCCCGACCCTGGCTGCACATCCTTGAGGGGCCTTCGCCGGCACACAGCGATCCTGGGGTCCAGACTGGGGCCCACTGCCCTCTGTGTCCTCAAGGCGGAGACAAGTCAGCCACCCGGGGCATGCCCAGGCCTGCTTTGGCCCACCCTTGCATCCTCCCAGCAGGCATCCATCCTTGTGGAGGAAAAGGCAGAGTGGCAGCCTCGGCCTGGGGGAAAGAGGTCCTTAAGGGCACACCTCTCCCTGCTGTGGGTCTGAATTCTGATTCTGTCACTTCTGTGCCCTCAGGGTTCACCGCTCTGAGGCTCAGGTTTCCATCTGCAATGCCTAGCAAAGGAGGAGCAAGAGGAGCTCAGGCCCCAGGGTAGGGAGGGAGAGGCCTGGATTTCAGCAAGCCCTGTGGCCACAGGGCCCGGTTCTTCTCAAATCCACCATATACACATCTGTGAATGTATATATGTACATATATATATATAGACATCTGTGTATATGGTAGCTCTGGCAAAACACTCTCTTTGGAGCCATTTCAAGGTCCAGTGGCGGATTTCTGAGAAATGTCACGCTCATGGCACTTGCACAGGCTTCCCCAGGGCTGGGCTCAGGGAGGGCAGTTTCAGGCAACGGCTGACACTGGCTGCACATCCTTGAGGGGACCTCGCTGTCACACAGGGTTCCTTGAGTTCCAGACTGGGTCCCACTGCACTCTCTGTCCTCAAAGAGGAGTCAAGGTCTAAAACACAGGGCGTGCCCAGGCCTGCATTGGCCCACCCATGCATCGTCCAGCACGCATCCATCCCTGTAGAGGAAACGGCAGAGTGGCGTCCTCGGCCTGTGGGAAAGAGGCCATTTAGGGCACACGTCACACAGCTGTGTGTCTGAATTCTAATTCTGTCACTTGGGACCCTAAGTTCACCTCGCTGAGGCTCAGTTTTCCATATGAAATGCTCAGCAAAGGACCAGTAGGACGAGCTCAGGCCCAACGGAGAGTGAGTGAGAGGCCTGGATTTATAGCAAGAACTGTGCGTACAGGGCCTTGTTCTTCTCAAATCCACCATTACACATATGTGTGTGCAATATATATAATATATACACGCACACACATATGTGTAAGTTATGTGTATATATACACATGCGAGTAAGTATATGTATATATACACATACGTGTAAGTACAATATATACAGATATATGCATAAGTGCTCACGCGCACATACACACACATATGTGTAAGCCCAAATTCAGACACACACGTGTAAGCGCACATGTGCACAAACACACGCCTGTGTAAGGGCACATGCACACACCTATGCACATGTACGTGAGCACACATGCACACACATGCACACAGGTGTAAGTAACGTGCGCACACATGCACCATGTGCAAGTGCGCGTGCCATATGCACACATGTGCAAGTGCACGTGTGCACATATGCACACATGTGTAAGTGCATGTGTGCGCATATGCACGGGTGTGTAAGTACATATGTGCATATATATACACCGATGTGTATATGGTATCTCTAGCGACACACTCTTTTTTGAGGCCGATTACAAGCTCCAGTGACGGATTTCTGAGAAATGTCTTGCTTGCTGCACGTGCGCAGGCTTCCCCGTGGCCTGGCCTCAGGGAGCGCCTGTTCAGGTATTGGCCGACCCTGGCTGCACACCTTCTAGGGCTCCTCGTCGGCACACAGGGCTCCTTGGGGTCCAGACTGGGTCCCACTGCACTCTCCGTCCTCAAGGAAGAGTCATGTCCTACCACACAGGGCGTGCCCGGGCCTGCTTTGGCCCACCCTTCCATCCTCCCAGCAGGCATCCATCCCTGTGGAGGGAAAGGCAGAGTGGCGGCCTCGGCCTGGGGGAAAGAGGGCTTGAGGGAATACCACACACAGCTGTGTGTCTGAAATGGGATTCTGTCACTTGTGCCCCTAATGTTCACCTCTCTGAGGCTCAGTTTTACATCTGAAATGCTCAGCAAAGGACCAGCACGAGGAGCTCAGGCCCATCGGAGAGGGAGGGGAGGCCTAGATTTCCAGCAAGATCTGTGGGCCACAGGGCCTTGTTCTTCACAAATCCACCATATACACATATGCCTAAGTATATATGTAAATACATATGCACATATGTGTATGGTAGCTCTGGCAAAACACCCTTTTTGACACCCATTTCAAGCTCCAGTGGCGGATTTCTGAGAAATGTCTCACCTGCGGCACTTGCCCAGTCTTCCCCGTGGCCTGGCTCAGGGAGCGCAGGTTCAGGCATCAGCCCGCACTGGCTGCACATCCTTGAGGGGCCTTCACCGGCACACAGGGCTCCTTGGGTTCCAGACTGGGTCCCACTGCACTCTCTGTCCCGAAGGAGGAGTCTAGGCCGCCACACGGGGCGTGCCTAGGCCTGCTTTGGCCCACCCCTGCATCCTCCCAGCAGGCATGATTCCCTGTGGAGGAAAAGGCAGAGTGGCATCCTCAGCCTGGGGGAAAGAGATCATTAAGGGCACACCTCACCCAGCTGTGGCTCTGAATTCTGATTCTGTCACTTATGCCCTCAGGGTTCACCTCTCTGAGGCTGGATTTACATCTGAAATGCTCAGCAAAGGACCAGCAGGAGGAGCTCAGGCCCCAGGCTGAGGGAGGGAGAGGCCTGGATTTCAGCAAGACCTGTGGCCAGGGGGCCTGGTTCTTCTCAAGTCCACCATATCCGTAGAGGTGCGAGTACACATGTACATATACATGCACATATATGTATATGATAGCTCTGGCAAAATACTCTTTTATGACGCCCATTTCAAGCTCCGGTGGCGGGTTTCTGAGAAGTGTCTCACTTGGGGCACTAGCACAGGCTTCCCCTCGACTTGCGGGACAGGAAGGGCATGTCCAGGCATGGCCCGACCCTGGCTGCACATCCTTGAGGGCCTTCGCCGGCACACAGCGATCCTGGGGGTCCAGACTGGGGCCCACTGCCCTCTGTGTCCTCAAGGCGGAGACAAGTCAGCCACCCGGGGCATGCCCAGGCCTGCTTTGGCCCACCCTTGCATCCTCCCAGCAGGCATCCATCCTTGTGGAGGAAAAGGCAGAGTGGCAGCCTCGGCCTGGGGGAAAGAGGTCCTTAAGGGCACACCTCTCCCTGCTGTGGGTCTGAATTCTGATTCTGTCACTTCTGTGCCCTCAGGGTTCACCGCTCTGAGGCTCAGGTTTCCATCTGCAATGCCTAGCAAAGGAGGAGCAAGAGGAGCTCAGGCCCCAGGGTAGGGAGGGAGAGGCCTGGATTTCAGCAAGCCCTGTGGCCACAGGGCCCGGTTCTTCTCAAATCCACCATATACACATCTGTGAATGTATATATGTACATATATATATATAGACATCTGTGTATATGGTAGCTCTGGCAAAACACTCTCTTTGGACGGCCATTTCAAGGTCCAGTGGCGGATTTCTGAGAAATGTCACGCTCATGGCACTTGCACAGGCTTCCCCAGGGCTGGGCTCAGGGAGGGCAGTTTCAGGCAACGGCTGACACTGGCTGCACATCCTTGAGGGGACCTCGCTGTCACACAGGGTTCCTTGAGTTCCAGACTGGGTCCCACTGCACTCTCTGTCCTCAAAGAGGAGTCAAGGTCTAAAACACAGGGCGTGCCCAGGCCTGCATTGGCCCACCCATGCATCGTCCCAGCACGCATCCATCCCTGTAGAGGAAACGGCAGAGTGGCGTCCTCGGCCTGTGGGAAAGAGGCCATTTAGGGCACACGTCACACAGCTGTGTGTCTGAATTCTAATTCTGTCACTTGGGACCCTAATGTTCACCTCGCTGAGGCTCAGTTTTCCATATGAAATGCTCAGCAAAGGACCAGTAGGACGAGCTCAGGCCCAACGGAGAGTGAGTGAGAGGCCTGGATTTATAGCAAGAACTGTGCGTACAGGGCCTTGTTCTTCTCAAATCCACCATACACATATGTGTGTGCGTGTATATATTATATATATATATATATACACGCACACACATATGTGTAAGTGTATGTGTATATATACACATGCGAGTAAGTATATATGTATATATATACACATACGTGTAAGTACATATGTGCATATATACAGATATATGCGTAAGTGCTCACGCGCACATACACACACATATGTGTAAGCCCAAATTCAGACACACACGTGTAAGCACACATGTGCACAAACACACGCCTGTGTAAGGGCACATGCACACACCTATGCACATGTACGTGAGCACACATGCACACACATGCACACAGGTGTAAGTAACGTGCGCACACATGCACGCATGTGCAAGTGCGCGTGCACATATGCACACATGTGAGTGCACGTGTGCACATGCATGTGCAAGTGTGTGCACATATGCACACATGTGTAAGTGCATGTGCGCATATGCACGGGTGTGTAAGTACATATGTGCATATATATACACCGATGTGTATATGGTATCTCTAGCGACACACTCTTTTTTGAGGCCGATTACAAGCTCCAGTGACGGATTTCTGAGAAATGTCTTGCTTGCTGCACGTGCGCAGGCTTCCCCGTGGCCTGGCCTCAGGGAGCGCCTGTTCAGGTATTGGCCGACCCTGGCTGCACACCTTCTAGGGCTCCTCGTCGGCACACAGGGCTCCTTGGGGTCCAGACTGGGTCCCACTGCACTCTCCGTCCTCAAGGAAGAGTCATGTCCTACCACACAGGGCGTGCCCGGGCCTGCTTTGGCCCACCCTTCCATCCTCCCAGCAGGCATCCATCCCTGTGGAGGGAAAGGCAGAGTGGCGGCCTCGGCCTGGGGGAAAGAGGGCTTGAGGGAATACCACACACAGCTGTGTGTCTGAAATGGGATTCTGTCACTTGTGCCCCTAATGTTCACCTCTCTGAGGCTCAGTTTTACATCTGAAATGCTCAGCAAAGGACCAGCACGAGGAGCTCAGGCCCATCGGAGAGGGAGGGGAGGCCTAGATTTCCAGCAAGATCTGTGGGCCACAGGGCCTTGTTCTTCACAAATCCACCATATACACATATGCCTAAGTATATATGTAAATACATATGCACATATGTGTATGGTAGCTCTGGCAAAACACCCTTTTTTGACACCCATTTCAAGCTCCAGTGGCGGATTTCTGAGAAATGTCTCACCTGCGGCACTTGCCCAGTCTTCCCCGTGGCCTGGCTCAGGGAGCGCAGGTTCAGGCATCAGCCCGCACTGGCTGCACATCCTTGAGGGGCCTTCACCGGCACACAGGGCTCCTTGGGTTCCAGACTGGGTCCCACTGCACTCTCTGTCCCGAAGGAGGAGTCTAGGCCGCCACACGGGGCGTGCCTAGGCCTGCTTTGGCCCACCCCTGCATCCTCCAGCAGGCATGATTCCCTGTGGAGGAAAAGGCAGAGTGGCATCCTCAGCCTGGGGGAAAGAGATCATTAAGGGCACACCTCACCCAGCTGTGGCTCTGAATTCTGATTCTGTCACTTATGCCCTCAGGGTTCACCTCTCTGAGGCTGGATTTACATCTGAAATGCTCAGCAAAGGACCAGCAGGAGGAGCTCAGGCCCCAGGCTGAGGGAGGGAGAGGCCTGGATTTCAGCAAGACCTGTGGCCAGGGGGCCTGGTTCTTCTCAAGTCCACCATATCCGTAGAGGTGCGAGTACACATGTACATATACATGCACATATATGTATATGATAGCTCTGGCAAAATACTCTTTTATGACGCCCATTTCAAGCTCCGGTGGCGGGTTTCTGAGAAGTGTCTCACTTGGGGCACTAGCACAGGCTTCCCCTCGACTTGCGGGACAGGAAGGGCATGTCCAGGCATGGCCGACCCTGGCTGCACATCCTTGAGGGGCCTTCGCCGGCACACAGCGATCCTGGGGGTCCAGACTGGGGCCCACTGCCCTCTGTGTCCTCAAGGCGGAGACAAGTCAGCCACCCGGGGCATGCCCAGGCCTGCTTTGGCCCACCCTTGCATCCTCCCAGCAGGCATCCATCCTTGTGGAGGAAAAGGCAGAGTGGCAGCCTCGGCCTGGGGGAAAGAGGTCCTTAAGGGCACACCTCTCCCTGCTGTGGGTCTGAATTCTGATTCTGTCACTTCTGTGCCCTCAGGGTTCACCGCTCTGAGGCTCAGGTTTCCATCTGCAATGCCTAGCAAAGGAGGAGCAAGAGGAGCTCAGGCCCCAGGGTAGGGAGGGAGAGGCCTGGATTTCAGCAAGCCCTGTGGCCACAGGGCCCGGTTCTTCTCAAATCCACCATATACACATCTGTGAATGTATATATGTACATATATATATATATAGACATCTGTGTATATGGTAGCTCTGGCAAAACACTCTCTTTGGACGGCCATTTCAAGGTCCAGTGGCGGATTTCTGAGAAATGTCACGCTCATGGCACTTGCACAGGCTTCCCCAGGGCTGGGCTCAGGGAGGGCAGTTTCAGGCAACGGCTGACACTGGCTGCACATCCTTGAGGGGACCTCGCTGTCACACAGGGTTCCTTGAGTTCCAGACTGGGTCCCACTGCACTCTCTGTCCTCAAAGAGGAGTCAAGGTCTAAAACACAGGGCGTGCCCAGGCCTGCATTGGCCCACCCATGCATCGTCCCAGCACGCATCCATCCCTGTAGAGGAAACGGCAGAGTGGCGTCCTCGGCCTGTGGGAAAGAGGCCATTTAGGGCACACGTCACACAGCTGTGTGTCTGAATTCTAATTCTGTCACTTGGGACCCTAATGTTCACCTCGCTGAGGCTCAGTTTTCCATATGAAATGCTCAGCAAAGGACCAGTAGGACGAGCTCAGGCCCAACGGAGAGTGAGTGAGAGGCCTGGATTTATAGCAAGAACTGTGCGTACAGGGCCTTGTTCTTCTCAAATCCACCATATACACATATGTGTGTGCGTGTATATATATAAATGTATAAATATATATAAATATATAACACGCACACACATATGTGTAAGTGTTATGTGCATATATACACATGCGAGTAAGTATATATGTATATATACACATACGTGTAAGTACATATGTGCATATATACAGATATATGCGTAAGTGCTCACGGCACATACACACATATGTGTAAGCCCAAATTCAGACACACACGTGTAAGCACACATGTGCACAAACACACGCCTGTGTAAGGGCACATGCACACACCTATGCACATGTACGTGAGCACACATGCACACACATGCACACAGGTGTAAGTAACGTGCGCACACATGCACACATGTGCAAGTGCGCTGTGCACATATGCACACATGTGCAAGTGCACGTGTGCACATATGCACACATGTGTAAGTGCACGTGTGCGCATATGCACGGGTGTGTAAGTACATATGTGCATATATATACACCGATGTGTATATGGTATCTCTAGCGACACACTCTTTTTGAGGCCGATTACAAGCTCCAGTGACGGATTTCTGAGAAATGTCTTGCTTGCTGCACGTGCGCAGGCTTCCCCGTGGCCTGGCCTCAGGGAGCGCCTGTTCAGGTATTGGCCGACCCTGGCTGCACACCTTCTAGGGCTCCTCGTCGGCACACAGGGCTCCTTGGGGTCCAGACTGGGTCCCACTGCACTCTCCGTCCTCAAGGAAGAGTCATGTCCTACCACACAGGGCGTGCCCGGGCCTGCTTTGGCCCACCCTTCCATCCTCCCAGCAGGCATCCATCCCTGTGGAGGGAAAGGCAGAGTGGCGGCCTCGGCCTGGGGGAAAGAGGGCTTGAGGGAATACCACACACAGCTGTGTGTCTGAAATGGGATTCTGTCACTTGTGCCCCTAATGTTCACCTCTCTGAGGCTCAGTTTTACATCTGAAATGCTCAGCAAAGGACCAGCACGAGGAGCTCAGGCCCATCGGAGAGGGAGGGGAGGCCTAGATTTCCAGCAAGATCTGTGGGCCACAGGGCCTTGTTCTTCACAAATCCACCATATACACATATGCCTAAGTATATATGTAAATACATATGCACATATGTGTATGGTAGCTCTGGCAAAACACCCTTTTTTGACACCCATTTCAAGCTCCAGTGGCGGATTTCTGAGAAATGTCTCACCTGCGGCACTTGCCCAGTCTTCCCCGTGGCCTGGCTCAGGGAGCGCAGGTTCAGGCATCAGCCCGCACTGGCTGCACATCCTTGAGGGGCCTTCACCGGCACACAGGGCTCCTTGGGTTCCAGACTGGGTCCCACTGCACTCTCTGTCCCGAAGGAGGAGTCTAGGCCGCCACACGGGGCGTGCCTAGGCCTGCTTTGGCCCACCCCTGCATCCTCCCAGCAGGCATGATTCCCTGTGGAGGAAAAGGCAGAGTGGCATCCTCAGCCTGGGGGAAAGAGATCATTAAGGGCACACCTCACCCAGCTGTGGCTCTGAATTCTGATTCTGTCACTTATGCCCTCAGGGTTCACCTCTCTGAGGCTGGATTTACATCTGAAATGCTCAGCAAAGGACCAGCAGGAGGAGCTCAGGCCCCAGGCTGAGGGAGGGAGAGGCCTGGATTTCAGCAAGACCTGTGGCCAGGGGCCTGGTTCTTCTCAAGTCCACCATATCCGTAGAGGTGCGAGTACACATGTACATATACATGCACATATATGTATATGATAGCTCTGGCAAAATACTCTTTTATGACGCCCATTTCAAGCTCCGGTGGCGGGTTTCTGAGAAGTGTCTCACTTGGGGCACTAGCACAGGCTTCCCCTCGACTTGCGGGACAGGAAGGGCATGTCCAGGCATGGCCCGACCCTGGCTGCACATCCTTGAGGGGCCTTCGCCGGCACACAGCGATCCTGGGGTCCAGACTGGGGCCCACTGCCCTCTGTGTCCTCAAGGCGGAGACAAGTCAGCCACCCGGGGCATGCCCAGGCCTGCTTTGGCCCACCCTTGCATCCTCCCAGCAGGCATCCATCCTTGTGGAGGAAAAGGCAGAGTGGCAGCCTCGGCCTGGGGGAAAGAGGTCCTTAAGGGCACACCTCTCCCTGCTGTGGGTCTGAATTCTGATTCTGTCACTTCTGTGCCCTCAGGGTTCACCGCTCTGAGGCTCAGGTTTCCATCTGCAATGCCTAGCAAAGGAGGAGCAAGAGGAGCTCAGGCCCCAGGGTAGGGAGGGAGAGGCCTGGATTTCAGCAAGCCCTGTGGCCACAGGGCCGGTTCTTCTCAAATCCACCATATACACATCTGTGAATGTATATATGTACATATATATATAGACATCTGTGTATATGGTAGCTCTGGCAAAACACTCTCTTTGGACGGCCATTTCAAGGTCCAGTGGCGGATTTCTGAGAAATGTCACGCTCATGGCACTTGCACAGGCTTCCCCAGGGCTGGGCTCAGGGAGGGCAGTTTCAGGCAACGGCTGACACTGGCTGCACATCCTTGAGGGGCCTCGCTGTCACACAGGGTTCCTTGAGTTCCAGACTGGGTCCCACTGCACTCTCTGTCCTCAAAGAGGAGTCAAGGTCTAAAACACAGGGCGTGCCCAGGCCTGCATTGGCCCACCCATGCATCGTCCCAGCACGCATCCATCCCTGTAGAGGAAACGGCAGAGTGGCGTCCTCGGCCTGTGGGAAAGAGGCCATTTAGGGCACACGTCACACAGCTGTGTGTCTGAATTCTAATTCTGTCACTTGGGACCCTAATGTTCACCTCGCTGAGGCTCAGTTTTCCATATGAAATGCTCAGCAAAGGACCAGTAGGACGAGCTCAGGCCCAACGGAGAGTGAGTGAGAGGCCTGGATTTATAGCAAGAACTGTGCGTACAGGGCCTTGTTCTTCTCAAATCCACCATATACACATATGTGTGTGCGTGTATATATATATATATATATAATATATACACGCACACACATATGTGTAAGTGTTGTGTATATATACACATGCGAGTAAGTATATATGTATATATACACATACGTGTAAGTACATATGTGCATATATACAGATATATGCGTAAGTGCTCACGCGCACATACACACACATATGTGTAAGCCCAAATTCAGACACACACGTGTAAGCACACATGTGCACAAACACACGCCTGTGTAAGGGCACATGCACACACCTATGCACATGTACGAGCACACATGCACACACATGCACACAGGTGTAAGTAACGTGCGCACACATGCACGCATGTGCAAGTGCGCCTGTGCACATATGCACACATGTGTAAGTGCACGTGTGCGCATATGCACGGGTGTGTAAGTACATATGTGCATATATATACCGATGTGTATATGGTATCTCTAGCGACACACTCTTTTTGAGGCCGATTACAAGCTCCAGTGACGGATTTCTGAGAAATGTCTTGCTTGCTGCACGTGCGCAGGCTTCCCCGTGGCCTGGCCTCAGGGAGCGCCTGTTCAGGTATTGGCCGACCCTGGCTGCACACCTTCTAGGGCTCCTCGTCGGCACACAGGGCTCCTTGGGGTCCAGACTGGGTCCCACTGCACTCTCCGTCCTCAAGGAAGAGTCATGTCCTACCACACAGGGCGTGCCCGGGCCTGCTTTGGCCCACCCTTCCATCCTCCCAGCAGGCATCCATCCCTGTGGAGGAAAGGCAGAGTGGCGGCCCTCGGCGGGGGAAAGAGGGCTTGAGGGAATACCACACACAGCTGTGTGTCTGAAATGGGATTCTGTCACTTGTGCCCCTAATGTTCACCTCTCTGAGGCTCAGTTTTACATCTGAAATGCTCAGCAAAGGACCAGCACGAGGAGCTCAGGCCCATCGGAGAGGGAGGGGAGGCCTAGATTTCCAGCAAGATCTGTGGGCCACAGGGCCTTGTTCTTCACAAATCCACCATATACACATATGCCTAAGTATATATGTAAATACATATGCACATATGTGTATGGTAGCTCTGGCAAAACACCCTTTTTTGACACCCATTTCAAGCTCCAGTGGCGGATTTCTGAAAATGTCTCACCTGCGGCACTTGCCCAGTCTTCCCCGTGGCCTGGCTCAGGGAGCGCAGGTTCAGGCATCAGCCCGCACTGGCTGCACATCCTTGAGGGGCCTTCACCGGCACACAGGGCTCCTTGGGTTCCAGACTGGGTCCCACTGCACTCTCTGTCCCGAAGGAGGAGTCTAGGCCGCCACACGGGGCGTGCCTAGGCCTGCTTTGGCCCACCCCTGCATCCTCCCAGCAGGCATGATTCCCTGTGGAGGAAAAGGCAGAGTGGCATCCTCAGCCTGGGGGAAAGAGATCATTAAGGGCACACCTCACCCAGCTGTGGCTCTGAATTCTGATTCTGTCACTTATGCCCTCAGGGTTCACCTCTCTGAGGCTGGATTTACATCTGAAATGCTCAGCAAAGGACCAGCAGGAGGAGCTCAGGCCCCAGGCTGAGGGAGGGAGAGGCCTGGATTTCAGCAAGACCTGTGGCCAGGGGGCCTGGTTCTTCTCAAGTCCACCATATCCGTAGAGGTGCGAGTACACATGTACATATACATGCACATATATGTATATGATAGCTCTGGCAAAATACTCTTTTATGACGCCCATTTCAAGCTCCGGTGGCGGGTTTCTGAGAAGTGTCTCACTTGGGGCACTAGCACAGGCTTCCCTCGACTTGCGGGACAGGAAGGGCATGTCCAGGCATGGCCGACCCTGGCTGCACATCCTTGAGGGGCCTTCGCCGGCACACAGCGATCCTGGGGGTCCAGACTGGGGCCCACTGCCCTCTGTGTCCTCAAGGCGGAGACAAGTCAGCCACCCGGGGCATGCCCAGGCCTGCTTTGGCCCACCCTTGCATCCTCCCAGCAGGCATCCATCCTTGTGGAGGAAAAGGCAGAGTGGCAGCCTCGGCCTGGGGGAAAGAGGTCCTTAAGGGCACACCTCTCCCTGCTGTGGGTCTGAATTCTGATTCTGTCACTTCTGTGCCCTCAGGGTTCACCGCTCTGAGGCTCAGGTTTCCATCTGCAATGCCTAGCAAAGGAGGAGCAAGAGGAGCTCAGGCCCCAGGGTAGGGAGGGAGAGGCCTGGATTTCAGCAAGCCCTGTGGCCACAGGGCCCGGTTCTTCTCAAATCCACCATATACACATCTGTGAATGTATATATGTACATATATATATATAGACATCTGTGTATATGGTAGCTCTGGCAAAACACTCTCTTTGGACGGCCATTTCAAGGTCCAGTGGCGGATTTCTGAGAAATGTCACGCTCATGGCACTTGCACAGGCTTCCCCAGGGCTGGGCTCAGGGAGGGCAGTTTCAGGCAACGGCTGACACTGGCTGCACATCCTTGAGGGGCCTCGCTGTCACACAGGGTTCCTTGAGTTCCAGACTGGGTCCCACTGCACTCTCTGTCCTCAAAGAGGAGTCAAGGTCTAAAACACAGGGCGTGCCCAGGCCTGCATTGGCCCACCCATGCATCGTCCCAGCACGCATCCATCCCTGTAGAGGAAACGGCAGAGTGGCGTCCTCGGCCTGTGGGAAAGAGGCCATTTAGGGCACACGTCACACAGCTGTGTGTCTGAATTCTAATTCTGTCACTTGGGACCCTAATGTTCACCTCGCTGAGGCTCAGTTTTCCATATGAAATGCTCAGCAAAGGACCAGTAGGACGAGCTCAGGCCCAACGGAGAGTGAGTGAGAGGCCTGGATTTATAGCAAGAACTGTGCGTACAGGGCCTTGTTCTTCTCAAATCCACCATATACACATATGTGTGAGCGTGTATATATATATGTATATATATATAAATATATACACGCACACACATATGTGTAAGTGTATGTGTGATATATACACATGCGAGTAAGTATATATGTATATATATACACATACGTGTAAGTACATATGTGCATATATACAGATATATGCGTAAGTGCTCACGCGCACACATACACACACATATGTGTAAGCCCAAATTCAGACACACACGTGTAAGCACACATGTGCACAAACACACGCCTGTGTAAGGGCACATGCACACACCTATGCACATGTACGTGAGCACACATGCACACACATGCACACAGGTGTAAGTAACGTGCGCACACATGCACGCATGTGCAAGTGCGCCGTGCACATATGCACACATGTGCAAGTGCACGTGTGCACATATGCACACATGTGTAAGTGCACGTGTGCGCATATGCACGGGTGTGTAAGTACATATGTGCATATATATACACCGATGTGTATATGGTATCTCTAGCGACACACTCTTTTTTGAGGCCGATTACAAGCTCCAGTGACGGATTTCTGAGAAATGTCTTGCTTGCTGCACGTGCGCAGGCTTCCCCGTGGCCTGGCCTCAGGGAGCGCCTGTTCAGGTATTGGCCGACCCTGGCTGCACACCTTCTAGGGCTCCTCGTCGGCACACAGGGCTCCTTGGGGTCCAGACTGGGTCCCACTGCACTCTCCGTCCTCAAGGAAGAGTCATGTCCTACCACACAGGGCGTGCCCGGGCCTGCTTTGGCCCACCCTTCCATCCTCCCAGCAGGCATCCATCCCTGTGGAGGGAAAGGCAGAGTGGCGGCCTCGGCCTGGGGGAAAGAGGGCTTGAGGGAATACCACACACAGCTGTGTGTCTGAAATGGGATTCTGTCACTTGTGCCCCTAATGTTCACCCTCTCTGAGGCTCAGTTTTACATCTGAAATGCTCAGCAAAGGACCAGCACGAGGAGCTCAGGCCCATCGGAGAGGGAGGGGAGGCCTAGATTTCCAGCAAGATCTGTGGGCCACAGGGCCTTGTTCTTCACAAATCCACCATATACACATATGCCTAAGTATATATGTAAATACATATGCACATATGTGTATGGTAGCTCTGGCAAAACACCCTTTTTTGACACCCATTTCAAGCTCCAGTGGCGGATTTCTGAGAAATGTCTCACCTGCGGCACTTGCCCAGTCTTCCCCGTGGCCTGGCTCAGGGAGCGCAGGTTCAGGCATCAGCCCGCACTGGCTGCACATCCTTGAGGGGCCTTCACCGGCACACAGGGCTCCTTGGGTTCCAGACTGGGTCCCACTGCACTCTCTGTCCCGAAGGAGGAGTCTAGGCCGCCACACGGGGCGTGCCTAGGCCTGCTTTGGCCCACCCCTGCATCCTCCCAGCAGGCATGATTCCCTGTGGAGGAAAAGGCAGAGTGGCATCCTCAGCCTGGGGGAAAGAGATCATTAAGGGCACACCTCACCCAGCTGTGGCTCTGAATTCTGATTCTGTCACTTGTGCCCTCAGGGTTCACCTCTCTGAGGCTGGATTTACATCTGAAATGCTCAGCAAAGGACCAGCAGGAGGAGCTCAGGCCCCAGGCTGAGGGAGGGAGAGGCCTGGATTTCAGCAAGACCTGTGGCCAGGGGGCCTGGTTCTTCTCAAGTCCACCATATCCGTAGAGGTGCGAGTACACATGTACATATACATGCACATATATGTATATGATAGCTCTGGCAAAATACTCTTTTATGACGCCCATTTCAAGCTCCGGTGGCGGGTTTCTGAGAAGTGTCTCACTTGGGGCACTAGCACAGGCTTCCCCTCGACTTGCGGGACAGGAAGGGCATGTCCAGGCATGGCACGACCCTGGCTGCACATCCTTGAGGGGCCTTCGCCGGCACACAGCGATCCTGGGGGTCCAGACTGGGGCCCACTGCCCTCTGTGTCCTCAAGGCGGAGACAAGTCAGCCACCCGGGGCATGCCCAGGCCTGCTTTGGCCCACCCTTGCATCCTCCCAGCAGGCATCCATCCTTGTGGAGGAAAAGGCAGAGTGGCAGCCTCGGCCTGGGGAAAGAGGTCCTTAAGGGCACACCTCTCCCTGCTGTGGGTCTGAATTCTGATTCTGTCACTTCTGTGCCCTCAGGGTTCACCGCTCTGAGGCTCAGGTTTCCATCTGCAATGCCTAGCAAAGGAGAGAGAGGAGCTCAGGCCCCAGGGTAGGGAGGGAGAGGCCTGGATTTCAGCAAGCCCTGTGGCCACAGGGCCCGGTTCTTCTCAAATCCACCATATACACATCTGTGAATGTATATATGTACATATATATATATAGACATCTGTGTATATGGTAGCTCTGGCAAAACACTCTCTTTGGACGGCCATTTCAAGGTCCAGTGGCGGATTTCTGAGAAATGTCACGCTCATGGCACTTGCACAGGCTTCCCCAGGGCTGGGCTCAGGGAGGGCAGTTTCAGGCAACGGCTGACACTGGCTGCACATCCTTGAGGGGACCTCGCTGTCACACAGGGTTCCTTGAGTTCCAGACTGGGTCCCACTGCACTCTCTGTCCTCAAAGAGGAGTCAAGGTCTAAAACACAGGGCGTGCCCAGGCCTGCATTGGCCCACCCATGCATCGTCCCAGCACGCATCCATCCCTGTAGAGGAAACGGCAGTGGCGTCCTCGGCCTGTGGGAAAGAGGCCATTTAGGGCACACGTCACACAGCTGTGTGTCTGAATTCTAATTCTGTCACTTGGGACCCTAATGTTCACCTCGCTGAGGCTCATTTCCATATGAAATGCTCAGCAAAGGACCAGTAGGACGAGCTCAGGCCCAACGGAGAGTGAGTGAGAGGCCTGGATTATAGCAAGAACTGTGCGTACAGGGCCTTGTTCTTCTCAAATCCACCATATACACATATGTGTGTGCGTGTATATATGTATATATATATAAATATATACACGCACACACATATGTGTAAGTGTTGTGTATATATACACATGCGAGTAAGTATATATGTATATATACACATACGTGTAAGTACATATGTGCATATATACAGATATATGCGTAAGTGCTCACGCGCACATACACACACATATGTGTAAGCCCAAATTCAGACACACACGTGTAAGCGCACATGTGCACAAACACACGCCTGTGTAAGGGCACATGCACACACCTATGCACATGTACGTGAGCACACATGCACACACATGCACACAGGTGTAAGTAACGTGCGCACACATGCAGCATGTGCAATGTGCGCCTGTGCACATATGCACACATGTGTAAGTGCACGTGTGCGCATATGCACGGTGTGTAAGTACATATGTGCATATATATACAC
>PUFA01002478.1:0-26649 GCA_003508835.1 Eonycteris spelaea | reverse complement strand
CTGCGTCCCAGGGCACTCTCTGTCCTCAGGGCGCAGTCACGTTCCGCCACACAGCCCGCTTTGGGCCTTCCTTGCATCCTCGCAGCAGGCATACAACCCTGTTGGCCAAAAAAAAAAAAAAAAAAAAGTGGTCACTCAGGGCACACCTCACACAGCTGTGGATCTGAGTTCTGATTCTGTCCCTTGTGACCTTAGTGTTCAGCTCTCTGAGGCTCAGTTTTCCACCGGAAAAGCTCAGCAAAGGACCAGCAGGCCGAGCTCAGGCCCAAGGCTGAGGGAGGGAGAGGCCTGGATTTCCTGCCAGATCTGGGGGCCAGGCCCTGTTCTCCTCAAATCCACCATATACATATATGTGTAAGTCTATATGGACATATATATGCACATATATGTATATGGAAGCGTTGGCAAAACGCTCTTTTTTGACGCCCGTTTCAAGCCCCAGGGCGGATTTCTGAGAAATGGCTCACTTGCGGCACTTGCAGAGGCTACCCGTGGCCTGGGCTCAGGGAGGGCAGGTTCAGGCATCGGCCGACCCTGGCTGCACATCTTGGGGGACCTTGGCCGGCACACAGGGCTCCTTGGGGTCCAGACTGCGTCCCAGGGCACTCTCTGTCCTCAGGGCGCAGTCACGTTCCGCCACACAGCCCGCTTTGGGCCTTCCTTGCATCCTCGCAGCAGGCATACAACCCTGTTGGCCAAAAAAAAAAAAAAAAAAAAAAAAAAAAAGTGGTCACTCAGGGCACACCTCACACAGCTGTGGATCTGAGTTCTGATTCTGTCCCTTGTGACCTTAGTGTTCAGCTCTCTGAGGCTCAGTTTTCCACCGGAAAAGCTCAGCAAAGGACCAGCAGGCCGAGCTCAGGCCCAAGGCTGAGGGAGGGAGAGGCCTGGATTTCCTGCCAGATCTGGGGGCCAGGGCCCTGTTCTCCTCAAATCCACCATATACATATATGTGTAAGTCTATATGGACATATATATGCACATATATGTATATGGAAGCGTTGGCAAAACGCTCTTTTTTGACGCCCGTTTCAAGCCCCAGGGGCGGATTTCTGAGAAATGGCTCACTTGCGGCACTTGCAGAGGCTACCCGTGGCCTGGGCTCAGGGAGGGCAGGTTCAGGCATCGGCCGACCCTGGCTGCACATCTTGGGGGGACCTTGGCCGGCACACAGGGCTCCTTGGGGTCCAGACTGCGTCCCAGGGCACTCTCTGTCCTCAGGGCGCAGTCACGTTCCGCCACACAGCCCGCTTTGGGCCTTCCTTGCATCCTCCGCAGCAGGCATACAACCCTGTTGGCCAAAAAAAAAAAAAAAAAAAAAAAAGTGGTCACTCAGGGCACACCTCACACAGCTGTGGATCTGAGTTCTGATTCTGTCCCTTGTGACCTTAGTGTTCAGCTCTCTGAGGCTCAGTTTTCCACCGGAAAAGCTCAGCAAAGGACCAGCAGGCCGAGCTCAGGCCCAAGGCTGAGGGAGGGAGAGGCCTGGATTTCCTGCCAGATCTGGGGGCCAGGGCCCTGTCTCCTCAAATCCACCATATACATATATGTGTAAGTCTATATGGACATATATATGCACATATATGTATATGGAAGCGTTGGCAAAACGCTCTTTTTTGACGCCCGTTTCAAGCCCCAGGGGCGGATTTCTGAGAAATGGCTCACTTGCGGCACTTGCAGAGGCTACCCGTGGCCTGGGCTCAGGGAGGGCAGGTTCAGGCATCGGCCGACCCTGGCTGCACATCTTGGGGGGACCTTGGCCGGCACACAGGCTCCTTGGGGTCCAGACTGCGTCCCAGGGCACTCTCTGTCCTCAGGGCGCAGTCACGTTCCGCCACACAGCCCGCTTTGGGCCTTCCTTGCATCCTCCAGCAGGCATACAACCCTGTTGGCCAAAAAAAAAAAAAAAAAAAAAAAAGTGGTCACTCAGGGCACACCTCACACAGCTGTGGATCTGAGTTCTGATTCTGTCCCTTGTGACCTTAGTGTTCAGCTCTCTGAGGCTCAGTTTTCCACCGGAAAAGCTCAGCAAAGGACCAGCAGGCCGAGCTCAGGCCCAAGGCTGAGGGAGGGAGAGGCCTGGATTTCCTGCCAGATCTGGGGGCCAGGGCCCTGTTCTCCTCAAATCCACCATATACATATATGTGTAAGTCTATATGGACATATATATGCACATATATGTATATGGAAGCGTTGGCAAAACGCTCTTTTTTGACGCCCGTTTCAAGCCCCAGGGGCGGATTTCTGAGAAATGGCTCACTTGCGGCACTTGCAGAGGCTACCCGTGGCCTGGGCTCAGGGAGGGCAGGTTCAGGCATCGGACGACCCTGGCTGCACATCTTGGGGGACCTTGGCCGGCACACAGGGCTCCTTGGGGTCCAGACTGCGTCCCAGGGCACTCTCTGTCCTCAGGGCGCAGTCACGTTCCGCCACACAGCCCGCTTTGGGCCTTCCTTGCATCCTCCAGCAGGCATACAACCCTGTTGGCCAAAAAAAAAAAAAAAAAAAAAAGTGGTCACTCAGGGCACACCTCACACAGCTGTGGATCTGAGTTCTGATTCTGTCCCTTGTGACCTTAGTGTTCAGCTCTCTGAGGCTCAGTTTTCCACCGGAAAAGCTCAGCAAAGGACCAGCAGGCCGAGCTCAGGCCCAAGGCTGAGGGAGGGAGAGGCCTGGATTTCCTGCCAGATCTGGGGGCCAGGGCCCTGTTCTCCTCAAATCCACCATATACATATATGTGTAAGTCTATATGGACATATATATGCACATATATGTATATGGAAGCGTTGGCAAAACGCTCTTTTTTGACGCCCGTTTCAAGCCCCAGGGGCGGATTTCTGAGAAATGGCTCACTTGCGGCACTTGCAGAGGCTACCCGTGGCCTGGGCTCAGGGAGGGCAGGTTCAGGCATCGGCCGACCCTGGCTGCACATCTTGGGGGGACCTTGGCCGGCACACAGGGCTCCTTGGGGTCCAGACTGCGTCCCAGGGCACTCTCTGTCCTCAGGGCGCAGTCACGTTCCGCCACACAGCCCGCTTTGGGCCTTCCTTGCATCCTCCAGCAGGCATACAACCCTGTTGGCCAAAAAAAAAAAAAAAAAAAAAAAAAAGTGGTCACTCAGGGCACACCTCACACAGCTGTGGATCTGAGTTCTGATTCTGTCCCTTGTGACCTTAGTGTTCAGCTCTCTGAGGCTCAGTTTTCCACCGGAAAAGCTCAGCAAAGGACCAGCAGGCCGAGCTCAGGCCCAAGGCTGAGGGAGGGAGAGGCCTGGATTTCCTGCCAGATCTGGGGGCCAGGGCCCTGTTCTCCTCAAATCCACCATATACATATATGTGTAAGTCTATATGGACATATATATGCACATATATGTATATGGAAGCGTTGGCAAAACGCTCTTTTTTGACGCCCGTTTCAAGCCCCAGGGGCGGATTTCTGAGAAATGGCTCACTTGCGGCACTTGCAGAGGCTACCCGTGGCCTGGGCTCAGGGAGGGCAGGTTCAGGCATCGGCCGACCCTGGCTGCACATCTTGGGGGACCTTGGCCGGCACACAGGGCTCCTTGGGGTCCAGACTGCGTCCCAGGGCACTCTCTGTCCTCAGGGCGCAGTCACGTTCCGCCACACAGCCCGCTTTGGGCCTTCCTTGCATCCCCAGCAGGCATACAACCCTGTTGGCCAAAAAAAAAAAAAAAAAAAAAAAAAAGTGGTCACTCAGGGCACACCTCACACAGCTGTGGATCTGAGTTCTGATTCTGTCCCTTGTGACCTTAGTGTTCAGCTCTCTGAGGCTCAGTTTTCCACCGGAAAAGCTCAGCAAAGGACCAGCAGGCCGAGCTCAGGCCCAAGGCTGAGGGAGGGAGAGGCCTGGATTTCCTGCCAGATCTGGGGGCCAGGGCCCTGTTCTCCTCAAATCCACCATATACATATATGTGTAAGTCTATATGGACATATATATGCACATATATGTATATGGAAGCGTTGGCAAAACGCTCTTTTTTGACGCCCGTTTCAAGCCCCAGGGGCGGATTTCTGAGAAATGGCTCACTTGCGGCACTTGCAGAGGCTACCCGTGGCCTGGGCTCAGGGAGGGCAGGTTCAGGCATCGGCCGACCCTGGCTGCACATCTTGGGGGGACCTTGGCCGGCACACAGGGCTCCTTGGGGTCCAGACTGCGTCCCAGGGCACTCTCTGTCCTCAGGGCGCAGTCACGTTCCGCCACACAGCCCGCTTTGGGCCTTCCTTGCATCCTCCAGCAGGCATACAACCCTGTTGGCCAAAAAAAAAAAAAAAAAAAAAAAAGTGGTCACTCAGGGCACACCTCACACAGCTGTGGATCTGAGTTCTGATTCTGTCCCTTGTGACCTTAGTGTTCAGCTCTCTGAGGCTCAGTTTTCCACCGGAAAAGCTCAGCAAAGGACCAGCAGGCCGAGCTCAGGCCCAAGGCTGAGGGAGGGAGAGGCCTGGATTTCCTGCCAGATCTGGGGGCCAGGGCCCTGTTCTCCTCAAATCCACCATATACATATATGTGTAAGTCTATATGGACATATATATGCACATATATGTATATGGAAGCGTTGGCAAAACGCTCTTTTTTGACGCCCGTTTCAAGCCCCAGGGGCGGATTTCTGAGAAATGGCTCACTTGCGGCACTTGCAGAGGCTACCCGTGGCCTGGGCTCAGGGAGGGCAGGTTCAGGCATCGGCCGACCCTGGCTGCACATCTTGGGGGACCTTGGCCGGCACACAGGGCTCCTTGGGGTCCAGACTGCGTCCCAGGGCACTCTCTGTCCTCAGGGCGCAGTCACGTTCCGCCACACAGCCCGCTTTGGGCCTTCCTTGCATCCTCCAGCAGGCATACAACCCTGTTGGCCAAAAAAAAAAAAAAAAAAAGTGGTCACTCAGGGCACACCTCACACAGCTGTGGATCTGAGTTCTGATTCTGTCCCTTGTGACCTTAGTGTTCAGCTCTCTGAGGCTCAGTTTTCCACCGGAAAAGCTCAGCAAAGGACCAGCAGGCCGAGCTCAGGCCCAAGGCTGAGGGAGGGAGAGGCCTGGATTTCCTGCCAGATCTGGGGGCCAGGGCCCTGTTCTCCTCAAATCCACCATATACATATATGTGTAAGTCTATATGGACATATATATGCACATATATGTATATGGAAGCGTTGGCAAAACGCTCTTTTTTGACGCCCGTTTCAAGCCCCAGGGGCGGATTTCTGAGAAATGGCTCACTTGCGGCACTTGCAGAGGCTACCCGTGGCCTGGGCTCAGGGAGGGCAGGTTCAGGCATCGGCCGACCCTGGCTGCACATCTTGGGGGGACCTTGGCCGGCACACAGGGCTCCTTGGGGTCCAGACTGCGTCCCAGGGCACTCTCTGTCCTCAGGGCGCAGTCACGTTCCGCCACACAGCCCGCTTTGGGCCTTCCTTGCATCCTCCAGCAGGCATACAACCCTGTTGGCCAAAAAAAAAAAAAAAAAAAAAAAAAAAAAGTGGTCACTCAGGGCACACCTCACACAGCTGTGGATCTGAGTTCTGATTCTGTCCCTTGTGACCTTAGTGTTCAGCTCTCTGAGGCTCAGTTTTCCACCGGAAAAGCTCAGCAAAGGACCAGCAGGCCGAGCTCAGGCCCAAGGCTGAGGGAGGGAGAGGCCTGGATTTCCTGCCAGATCTGGGGGCCAGGGCCCTGTTCTCCTCAAATCCACCATATACATATATGTGTAAGTCTATATGGACATATATATGCACATATATGTATATGGAAGCGTTGGCAAAACGCTCTTTTTTGACGCCCGTTTCAAGCCCCAGGGGCGGATTTCTGAGAAATGGCTCACTTGCGGCACTTGCAGAGGCTACCCGTGGCCTGGGCTCAGGGAGGGCAGGTTCAGGCATCGGCCGACCCTGGCTGCACATCTTGGGGGGACCTTGGCCGGCACACAGGGCTCCTTGGGGTCCAGACTGCGTCCCAGGGCACTCTCTGTCCTCAGGGCGCAGTCACGTTCCGCCACACAGCCCGCTTTGGGCCTTCCTTGCATCCTCCCAGCAGGCATACAACCCTGTTGGCCAAAAAAAAAAAAAAAAAAAAAAAAAGTGGTCACTCAGGGCACACCTCACACAGCTGTGGATCTGAGTTCTGATTCTGTCCCTTGTGACCTTAGTGTTCAGCTCTCTGAGGCTCAGTTTTCCACCGGAAAAGCTCAGCAAAGGACCAGCAGGCCGAGCTCAGGCCCAAGGCTGAGGGAGGGAGAGGCCTGGATTTCCTGCCAGATCTGGGGCCAGGGCCCTGTTCTCCTCAAATCCACCATATACATATATGTGTAAGTCTATATGGACATATATATGCACATATATGTATATGGAAGCGTTGGCAAAACGCTCTTTTTTGACGCCCGTTTCAAGCCCCAGGGGCGGATTTCTGAGAAATGGCTCACTTGCGGCACTTGCAGAGGCTACCCGTGGCCTGGGCTCAGGGAGGGCAGGTTCAGGCATCGGCCGACCCTGGCTGCACATCTTGGGGGGACCTTGGCCGGCACACAGGGCCTTGGGGTCCAGACTGCGTCCCAGGGCACTCTCTGTCCTCAGGGCGCAGTCACGTTCCGCCACACAGCCCGCTTTGGGCCTTCCTTGCATCCTCCAGCAGGCATACAACCCTGTTGGCCAAAAAAAAAAAAAAAAAAAAAAAAAAGTGGTCACTCAGGGCACACCTCACACAGCTGTGGATCTGAGTTCTGATTCTGTCCCTTGTGACCTTAGTGTTCAGCTCTCTGAGGCTCAGTTTTCCACCGGAAAAGCTCAGCAAAGGACCAGCAGGCCGAGCTCAGGCCCAAGGCTGAGGGAGGGAGAGGCCTGGATTTCCTGCCAGATCTGGGGGCCAGGGCCCTGTTCTCCTCAAATCCACCATATACATATATGTGTAAGTCTATATGGACATATATATGCACATATATGTATATGGAAGCGTTGGCAAAACGCTCTTTTTTGACGCCCGTTTCAAGCCCCAGGGGCGGATTTCTGAGAAATGGCTCACTTGCGGCACTTGCAGAGGCTACCCGTGGCCTGGGCTCAGGGAGGGCAGGTTCAGGCATCGGCCGACCCTGGCTGCACATCTTGGGGGGACCTTGGCCGGCACACAGGGCTCCTTGGGGTCCAGACTGCGTCCCAGGGCACTCTCTGTCCTCAGGGCGCAGTCACGTTCCGCCACACAGCCCGCTTTGGGCCTTCCTTGCATCCTCCAGCAGGCATACAACCCTGTTGGCCAAAAAAAAAAAAAAAAAAAAAGTGGTCACTCAGGGCACACCTCACACAGCTGTGGATCTGAGTTCTGATTCTGTCCCTTGTGACCTTAGTGTTCAGCTCTCTGAGGCTCAGTTTTCCACCGGAAAAGCTCAGCAAAGGACCAGCAGGCCGAGCTCAGGCCCAAGGCTGAGGGAGGGAGAGGCCTGGATTTCCTGCCAGATCTGGGGCCAGGGCCCTGTTCTCCTCAAATCCACCATATACATATATGTGTAAGTCTATATGGACATATATATGCACATATATGTATATGGAAGCGTTGGCAAAACGCTCTTTTTTGACGCCCGTTTCAAGCCCCAGGGGCGGATTTCTGAGAAATGGCTCACTTGCGGCACTTGCAGAGGCTACCCGTGGCCTGGGCTCAGGGAGGGCAGGTTCAGGCATCGGCCGACCCTGGCTGCACATCTTGGGGGGACCTTGGCCGGCACACAGGGCTCCTTGGGGTCCAGACTGCGTCCCAGGGCACTCTCTGTCCTCAGGGCGCAGTCACGTTCCGCCACACAGCCCGCTTTGGGCCTTCCTTGCATCCTCCAGCAGGCATACAACCCTGTTGGCCAAAAAAAAAAAAAAAAAAAAAAAGTGGTCACTCAGGGCACACCTCACACAGCTGTGGATCTGAGTTCTGATTCTGTCCCTTGTGACCTTAGTGTTCAGCTCTCTGAGGCTCAGTTTTCCACCGGAAAAGCTCAGCAAAGGACCAGCAGGCCGAGCTCAGGCCCAAGGCTGAGGGAGGGAGAGGCCTGGATTTCCTGCCAGATCTGGGGGCCAGGGCCCTGTTCTCCTCAAATCCACCATATACATATATGTGTAAGTCTATATGGACATATATATGCACATATATGTATATGGAAGCGTTGGCAAAACGCTCTTTTTTGACGCCCGTTTCAAGCCCCAGGGGCGGATTTCTGAGAAATGGCTCACTTGCGGCACTTGCAGAGGCTACCCGTGGCCTGGGCTCAGGGAGGGCAGGTTCAGGCATCGGCCGACCCTGGCTGCACATCTTGGGGGACCTTGGCCGGCACACAGGCTCCTTGGGGTCCAGACTGCGTCCCAGGGCACTCTCTGTCCTCAGGGCGCAGTCACGTTCCGCCACACAGCCCGCTTTGGGCCTTCCTTGCATCCCCCAGCAGGCATACAACCCTGTTGGCCAAAAAAAAAAAAAAAAAAAAAAAAAAGTGGTCACTCAGGGCACACCTCACACAGCTGTGGATCTGAGTTCTGATTCTGTCCCTTGTGACCTTAGTGTTCAGCTCTCTGAGGCTCAGTTTTCCACCGGAAAAGCTCAGCAAAGGACCAGCAGGCCGAGCTCAGGCCCAAGGCTGAGGGAGGGAGAGGCCTGGATTTCCTGCCAGATCTGGGGGCCAGGGCCCTGTTCTCCTCAAATCCACCATATACATATATGTGTAAGTCTATATGGACATATATATGCACATATATGTATATGGAAGCGTTGGCAAAACGCTCTTTTTTGACGCCCGTTTCAAGCCCCAGGGGCGGATTTCTGAGAAATGGCTCACTTGCGGCACTTGCAGAGGCTACCCGTGGCCTGGGCTCAGGGAGGGCAGGTTCAGGCATCGGCCGACCCTGGCTGCACATCTTGGGGGACCTTGGCCGGCACACAGGGCTCCTTGGGGTCCAGACTGCGTCCCAGGGCACTCTCTGTCCTCAGGGCGCAGTCACGTTCCGCCACACAGCCCGCTTTGGGCCTTCCTTGCATCCTCCCAGCAGGCATACAACCCTGTTGGCCAAAAAAAAAAAAAAAAAAAAAAGTGGTCACTCAGGGCACACCTCACACAGCTGTGGATCTGAGTTCTGATTCTGTCCCTTGTGACCTTAGTGTTCAGCTCTCTGAGGCTCAGTTTTCCACCGGAAAAGCTCAGCAAAGGACCAGCAGGCCGAGCTCAGGCCCAAGGCTGAGGGAGGGAGAGGCCTGGATTTCCTGCCAGATCTGGGGCCAGGGCCCTGTTCTCCTCAAATCCACCATATACATATATGTGTAAGTCTATATGGACATATATATGCACATATATGTATATGGAAGCGTTGGCAAAACGCTCTTTTTTGACGCCCGTTTCAAGCCCCAGGGGCGGATTTCTGAGAAATGGCTCACTTGCGGCACTTGCAGAGGCTACCCGTGGCCTGGGCTCAGGGAGGGCAGGTTCAGGCATCGGCCGACCCTGGCTGCACATCTTGGGGGGACCTTGGCCGGCACACAGGGCTCCTTGGGGTCCAGACTGCGTCCCAGGGCACTCTCTGTCCTCAGGGCGCAGTCACGTTCCGCCACACAGCCCGCTTTGGGCCTTCCTTGCATCCTCCCAGCAGGCATACAACCCTGTTGGCCAAAAAAAAAAAAAAAAAAAAAAAAAAGTGGTCACTCAGGGCACACCTCACACAGCTGTGGATCTGAGTTCTGATTCTGTCCCTTGTGACCTTAGTGTTCAGCTCTCTGAGGCTCAGTTTTCCACCGGAAAAGCTCAGCAAAGGACCAGCAGGCCGAGCTCAGGCCCAAGGCTGAGGGAGGGAGAGGCCTGGATTTCCTGCCAGATCTGGGGGCCAGGGCCCTGTTCTCCTCAAATCCACCATATACATATATGTGTAAGTCTATATGGACATATATGCACATATATGTATATGGAAGCGTTGGCAAAACGCTCTTTTTTGACGCCCGTTTCAAGCCCCAGGGGCGGATTTCTGAGAAATGGCTCACTTGCGGCACTTGCAGAGGCTACCCGTGGCCTGGGCTCAGGGAGGGCAGGTTCAGGCATCGGCCGACCCTGGCTGCACATCTTGGGGGACCTTGGCCGGCACACAGGGCTCCTTGGGGTCCAGACTGCGTCCCAGGGCACTCTCTGTCCTCAGGGCGCAGTCACGTTCCGCCACACAGCCCGCTTTGGGCCTTCCTTGCATCCTCCAGCAGGCATACAACCCTGTTGGCCAAAAAAAAAAAAAAAAAAAAAAAAAGTGGTCACTCAGGGCACACCTCACACAGCTGTGGATCTGAGTTCTGATTCTGTCCCTTGTGACCTTAGTGTTCAGCTCTCTGAGGCTCAGTTTTCCACCGGAAAAGCTCAGCAAAGGACCAGCAGGCCGAGCTCAGGCCCAAGGCTGAGGGAGGGAGAGGCCTGGATTTCCTGCCAGATCTGGGGGCCAGGGCCCTGTTCTCCTCAAATCCACCATATACATATATGTGTAAGTCTATATGGACATATATATGCACATATATGTATATGGAAGCGTTGGCAAAACGCTCTTTTTTGACGCCCGTTTCAAGCCCCAGGGGCGGATTTCTGAGAAATGGCTCACTTGCGGCACTTGCAGAGGCTACCCGTGGCCTGGGCTCAGGGAGGGCAGGTTCAGGCATCGGCCGACCCTGGCTGCACATCTTGGGGGGACCTTGGCCGGCACACAGGCTCCTTGGGGTCCAGACTGCGTCCCAGGGCACTCTCTGTCCTCAGGGCGCAGTCACGTTCCGCCACACAGCCCGCTTTGGGCCTTCCTTGCATCCTCCAGCAGGCATACAACCCTGTTGGCCAAAAAAAAAAAAAAAAAAAAAAAAAGTGGTCACTCAGGGCACACCTCACACAGCTGTGGATCTGAGTTCTGATTCTGTCCCTTGTGACCTTAGTGTTCAGCTCTCTGAGGCTCAGTTTTCCACCGGAAAAGCTCAGCAAAGGACCAGCAGGCCGAGCTCAGGCCCAAGGCTGAGGGAGGGAGAGGCCTGGATTTCCTGCCAGATCTGGGGGCCAGGGCCCTGTTCTCCTCAAATCCACCATATACATATATGTGTAAGTCTATATGGACATATATATGCACATATATGTATATGGAAGCGTTGGCAAAACGCTCTTTTTTGACGCCCGTTTCAAGCCCCAGGGGCGGATTTCTGAGAAATGGCTCACTTGCGGCACTTGCAGAGGCTACCCGTGGCCTGGGCTCAGGGAGGGCAGGTTCAGGCATCGGCCGACCCTGGCTGCACATCTTGGGGGACCTTGGCCGGCACACAGGGCTCCTTGGGGTCCAGACTGCGTCCCAGGGCACTCTCTGTCCTCAGGGCGCAGTCACGTTCCGCCACACAGCCCGCTTTGGGCCTTCCTTGCATCCTCCAGCAGGCATACAACCCTGTTGGCCAAAAAAAAAAAAAAAAAAAAAAAAAAAGTGGTCACTCAGGGCACACCTCACACAGCTGTGGATCTGAGTTCTGATTCTGTCCCTTGTGACCTTAGTGTTCAGCTCTCTGAGGCTCAGTTTTCCACCGGAAAAGCTCAGCAAAGGACCAGCAGGCCGAGCTCAGGCCCAAGGCTGAGGGAGGGAGAGGCCTGGATTTCCTGCCAGATCTGGGGGCCAGGGCCCTGTTCTCCTCAAATCCACCATATACATATATGTGTAAGTCTATATGGACATATATATGCACATATATGTATATGGAAGCGTTGGCAAAACGCTCTTTTTTGACGCCCGTTTCAAGCCCCAGGGGCGGATTTCTGAGAAATGGCTCACTTGCGGCACTTGCAGAGGCTACCCGTGGCCTGGGCTCAGGGAGGGCAGGTTCAGGCATCGGCCGACCCTGGCTGCACATCTTGGGGGACCTTGGCCGGCACACAGGGCTCCTTGGGGTCCAGACTGCGTCCCAGGGCACTCTCTGTCCTCAGGGCGCAGTCACGTTCCGCCACACAGCCCGCTTTGGGCCTTCCTTGCATCCTCCAGCAGGCATACAACCCTGTTGGCCAAAAAAAAAAAAAAAAAAAAAAAAAAAAGTGGTCACTCAGGGCACACCTCACACAGCTGTGGATCTGAGTTCTGATTCTGTCCCTTGTGACCTTAGTGTTCAGCTCTCTGAGGCTCAGTTTTCCACCGGAAAAGCTCAGCAAAGGACCAGCAGGCCGAGCTCAGGCCCAAGGCTGAGGGAGGGAGAGGCCTGGATTTCCTGCCAGATCTGGGGGCCAGGGCCCTGTTCTCCTCAAATCCACCATATACATATATGTGTAAGTCTATATGGACATATATATGCACATATATGTATATGGAAGCGTTGGCAAAACGCTCTTTTTTGACGCCCGTTTCAAGCCCCAGGGGCGGATTTCTGAGAAATGGCTCACTTGCGGCACTTGCAGAGGCTACCCGTGGCCTGGGCTCAGGGAGGGCAGGTTCAGGCATCGGCCGACCCTGGCTGCACATCTTGGGGGGACCTTGGCCGGCACACAGGGCTCCTTGGGGTCCAGACTGCGTCCCAGGGCACTCTCTGTCCTCAGGGCGCAGTCACGTTCCGCCACACAGCCCGCTTTGGGCCTTCCTTGCATCCTCCAGCAGGCATACAACCCTGTTGGCCAAAAAAAAAAAAAAAAAAAAAAAAGTGGTCACTCAGGGCACACCTCACACAGCTGTGGATCTGAGTTCTGATTCTGTCCCTTGTGACCTTAGTGTTCAGCTCTCTGAGGCTCAGTTTTCCACCGGAAAAGCTCAGCAAAGGACCAGCAGGCCGAGCTCAGGCCCAAGGCTGAGGGAGGGAGAGGCCTGGATTTCCTGCCAGATCTGGGGGCCAGGGCCCTGTTCTCCTCAAATCCACCATATACATATATGTGTAAGTCTATATGGACATATATATGCACATATATGTATATGGAAGCGTTGGCAAAACGCTCTTTTTTGACGCCCGTTTCAAGCCCCAGGGGCGGATTTCTGAGAAATGGCTCACTTGCGGCACTTGCAGAGGCTACCCGTGGCCTGGGCTCAGGGAGGGCAGGTTCAGGCATCGGCCGACCCTGGCTGCACATCTTGGGGGGACCTTGGCCGGCACACAGGCTCCTTGGGGTCCAGACTGCGTCCCAGGGCACTCTCTGTCCTCAGGGCGCAGTCACGTTCCGCCACACAGCCCGCTTTGGGCCTTCCTTGCATCCCCAGCAGGCATACAACCCTGTTGGCCAAAAAAAAAAAAAAAAAAAAAAAAAGTGGTCACTCAGGGCACACCTCACACAGCTGTGGATCTGAGTTCTGATTCTGTCCCTTGTGACCTTAGTGTTCAGCTCTCTGAGGCTCAGTTTTCCACCGGAAAAGCTCAGCAAAGGACCAGCAGGCCGAGCTCAGGCCCAAGGCTGAGGGAGGGAGAGGCCTGGATTTCCTGCCAGATCTGGGGGCCAGGGCCCTGTTCTCCTCAAATCCACCATATACATATATGTGTAAGTCTATATGGACATATATATGCACATATATGTATATGGAAGCGTTGGCAAAACGCTCTTTTTTGACGCCCGTTTCAAGCCCCAGGGGCGGATTTCTGAGAAATGGCTCACTTGCGGCACTTGCAGAGGCTACCCGTGGCCTGGGCTCAGGGAGGGCAGGTTCAGGCATCGGCCGACCCTGGCTGCACATCTTGGGGGGACCTTGGCCGGCACACAGGGCTCCTTGGGGTCCAGACTGCGTCCCAGGGCACTCTCTGTCCTCAGGGCGCAGTCACGTTCCGCCACACAGCCCGCTTTGGGCCTTCCTTGCATCCTCCCAGCAGGCATACAACCCTGTTGGCCAAAAAAAAAAAAAAAAAAAAAAAAGTGGTCACTCAGGGCACACCTCACACAGCTGTGGATCTGAGTTCTGATTCTGTCCCTTGTGACCTTAGTGTTCAGCTCTCTGAGGCTCAGTTTTCCACCGGAAAAGCTCAGCAAAGGACCAGCAGGCCGAGCTCAGGCCCAAGGCTGAGGGAGGGAGAGGCCTGGATTTCCTGCCAGATCTGGGGGCCAGGGCCCTGTTCTCCTCAAATCCACCATATACATATATGTGTAAGTCTATATGGACATATATATGCACATATATGTATATGGAAGCGTTGGCAAAACGCTCTTTTTTGACGCCCGTTTCAAGCCCCAGGGGCGGATTTCTGAGAAATGGCTCACTTGCGGCACTTGCAGAGGCTACCCGTGGCCTGGGCTCAGGGAGGGCAGGTTCAGGCATCGGCCGACCCTGGCTGCACATCTTGGGGGACCTTGGCCGGCACACAGGGCTCCTTGGGGTCCAGACTGCGTCCCAGGGCACTCTCTGTCCTCAGGGCGCAGTCACGTTCCGCCACACAGCCCGCTTTGGGCCTTCCTTGCATCCTCCCAGCAGGCATACAACCCTGTTGGCCAAAAAAAAAAAAAAAAAAAAAAAAGTGGTCACTCAGGGCACACCTCACACAGCTGTGGATCTGAGTTCTGATTCTGTCCCTTGTGACCTTAGTGTTCAGCTCTCTGAGGCTCAGTTTTCCACCGGAAAAGCTCAGCAAAGGACCAGCAGGCCGAGCTCAGGCCCAAGGCTGAGGGAGGGAGAGGCCTGGATTTCCTGCCAGATCTGGGGGCCAGGGCCCTGTTCTCCTCAAATCCACCATATACATATATGTGTAAGTCTATATGGACATATATATGCACATATATGTATATGGAAGCGTTGGCAAAACGCTCTTTTTTGACGCCCGTTTCAAGCCCCAGGGGCGGATTTCTGAGAAATGGCTCACTTGCGGCACTTGCAGAGGCTACCCGTGGCCTGGGCTCAGGGAGGGCAGGTTCAGGCATCGGATGACCCTGGCTGCACATCTTGGGGGGACCTTGGCCGGCACACAGGGCTCCTTGGGGTCCAGACTGCGTCCCAGGGCACTCTCTGTCCTCAGGGCGCAGTCACGTTCCGCCACACAGCCCGCTTTGGGCCTTCCTTGCATCCTCCCAGCAGGCATACAACCCTGTTGGCCAAAAGAAAAAAAGTGGTCACTCAGGGCACACCTCACACAGCTGTGGATCTGAGTTCTGATTCTGTCCCTTGTGACCTTAGTGTTCAGCTCTCTGAGGCTCAGTTTTCCACCGGAAAAGCTCAGCAAAGGACCAGCAGGCCGAGCTCAGGCCCAAGGCTGAGGGAGGGAGAGGCCTGGATTTCCTGCCAGATCTGGGGGCCAGGGCCCTGTTCTCCTCAAATCCACCATATACATATATGTGTAAGTCTATATGGACATATATATGCACATATATGTATATGGAAGCGTTGGCAAAACGCTCTTTTTTGACGCCCGTTTCAAGCCCCAGGGGCGGATTTCTGAGAAATGGCTCACTTGCGGCACTTGCAGAGGCTACCCGTGGCCTGGGCTCAGGGAGGGCAGGTTCAGGCATCGGCCGACCCTGGCTGCACATCTTGGGGGGACCTTGGCCGGCACACAGGGCTCCTTGGGGTCCAGACTGCGTCCCAGGGCACTCTCTGTCCTCAGGGCGCAGTCACGTTCCGCCACACAGCCCGCTTTGGGCCTTCCTTGCATCCCCAGCAGGCATACAACCCTGTTGGCCAAAAAAAAAAAAAAAAAAAAAAAAGTGGTCACTCAGGGCACACCTCACACAGCTGTGGATCTGAGTTCTGATTCTGTCCCTTGTGACCTTAGTGTTCAGCTCTCTGAGGCTCAGTTTTCCACCGGAAAAGCTCAGCAAAGGACCAGCAGGCCGAGCTCAGGCCCAAGGCTGAGGGAGGGAGAGGCCTGGATTTCCTGCCAGATCTGGGGCCAGGGCCCTGTTCTCCTCAAATCCACCATATACATATATGTGTAAGTCTATATGGACATATATATGCACATATATGTATATGGAAGCGTTGGCAAAACGCTCTTTTTTGACGCCCGTTTCAAGCCCCAGGGGCGGATTTCTGAGAAATGGCTCACTTGCGGCACTTGCAGAGGCTACCCGTGGCCTGGGCTCAGGGAGGGCAGGTTCAGGCATCGGCCGACCCTGGCTGCACATCTTGGGGGGACCTTGGCCGGCACACAGGGCTCCTTGGGGTCCAGACTGCGTCCCAGGGCACTCTCTGTCCTCAGGGCGCAGTCACGTTCCGCCACACAGCCCGCTTTGGGCCTTCCTTGCATCCTCGCAGCAGGCATACAACCCTGTTGGCCAAAAAAAAAAAAAAAAAAAAGTGGTCACTCAGGGCACACCTCACACAGCTGTGGATCTGAGTTCTGATTCTGTCCCTTGTGACCTTAGTGTTCAGCTCTCTGAGGCTCAGTTTTCCACCGGAAAAGCTCAGCAAAGGACCAGCAGGCCGAGCTCAGGCCCAAGGCTGAGGGAGGGAGAGGCCTGGATTTCCTGCCAGATCTGGGGGCCAGGGCCCTGTTCTCCTCAAATCCACCATATACATATATGTGTAAGTCTATATGGACATATATATGCACATATATGTATATGGAAGCGTTGGCAAAACGCTTTTTTTGACGCCCGTTTCAAGCCCCAGGGGCGGATTTCTGAGAAATGGCTCACTTGCGGCACTTGCAGAGGCTACCCGTGGCCTGGGCTCAGGGAGGGCAGGTTCAGGCATCGGCCGACCCTGGCTGCACATCTTGGGGGGACCTTGGCCGGCACACAGGCTCCTTGGGGTCCAGACTGCGTCCCAGGGCACTCTCTGTCCTCAGGGCGCAGTCACGTTCCGCCACACAGCCCGCTTTGGGCCTTCCTTGCATCCTCCAGCAGGCATACAACCCTGTTGGCCAAAAAAAAAAAAGTGGTCACTCAGGGCACACCTCACACAGCTGTGGATCTGAGTTCTGATTCTGTCCCTTGTGACCTTAGTGTTCAGCTCTCTGAGGCTCAGTTTTCCACCGGAAAAGCTCAGCAAAGGACCAGCAGGCCGAGCTCAGGCCCAAGGCTGAGGGAGGGAGAGGCCTGGATTTCCTGCCAGATCTGGGGGCCAGGGCCCTGTTCTCCTCAAATCCACCATATACATATATGTGTAAGTCTATATGGACATATATATGCACATATATGTATATGGAAGCGTTGGCAAAACGCTCTTTTTTGACGCCCGTTTCAAGCCCCAGGGGCGGATTTCTGAGAAATGGCTCACTTGCGGCACTTGCAGAGGCTACCCGTGGCCTGGGCTCAGGGAGGGCAGGTTCAGGCATCGGATGACCCTGGCTGCACATCTTGGGGGGACCTTGGCCGGCACACAGGGCTCCTTGGGGTCCAGACTGCGTCCCAGGGCACTCTCTGTCCTCAGGGCGCAGTCACGTTCCGCCACACAGCCCGCTTTGGGCCTTCCTTGCATCCTCCAGCAGGCATACAACCCTGTTGGCCAAAAAAAAAAAAAAAAAAAAAAAAAGTGGTCACTCAGGGCACACCTCACACAGCTGTGGATCTGAGTTCTGATTCTGTCCCTTGTGACCTTAGTGTTCAGCTCTCTGAGGCTCAGTTTTCCACCGGAAAAGCTCAGCAAAGGACCAGCAGGCCGAGCTCAGGCCCAAGGCTGAGGGAGGGAGAGGCCTGGATTTCCTGCCAGATCTGGGGGCCAGGGCCCTGTTCTCCTCAAATCCACCATATACATATATGTGTAAGTCTATATGGACATATATATGCACATATATGTATATGGAAGCGTTGGCAAAACGCTCTTTTTTGACGCCCGTTTCAAGCCCCAGGGGCGGATTTCTGAGAAATGGCTCACTTGCGGCACTTGCAGAGGCTACCCGTGGCCTGGGCTCAGGGAGGGCAGGTTCAGGCATCGGCCGACCCTGGCTGCACATCTTGGGGGACCTTGGCCGGCACACAGGGCTCCTTGGGGTCCAGACTGCGTCCCAGGGCACTCTCTGTCCTCAGGGCGCAGTCACGTTCCGCCACACAGCCCGCTTTGGGCCTTCCTTGCATCCTCCCAGCAGGCATACAACCCTGTTGGCCAAAAAAAAAAAAGTGGTCACTCAGGGCACACCTCACACAGCTGTGGATCTGAGTTCTGATTCTGTCCCTTGTGACCTTAGTGTTCAGCTCTCTGAGGCTCAGTTTTCCACCGGAAAAGCTCAGCAAAGGACCAGCAGGCCGAGCTCAGGCCCAAGGCTGAGGGAGGGAGAGGCCTGGATTTCCTGCCAGATCTGGGGGCCAGGGCCCTGTTCTCCTCAAATCCACCATATACATATATGTGTAAGTCTATATGGACATATATATGCACATATATGTATATGGAAGCGTTGGCAAAACGCTCTTTTTTGACGCCCGTTTCAAGCCCCAGGGGCGGATTTCTGAGAAATGGCTCACTTGCGGCACTTGCAGAGGCTACCCGTGGCCTGGGCTCAGGGAGGGCAGGTTCAGGCATCGGCCGACCCTGGCTGCACATCTTGGGGGACCTTGGCCGGCACACAGGGCTCCTTGGGGTCCAGACTGCGTCCCAGGGCACTCTCTGTCCTCAGGGCGCAGTCACGTCCGCCACACAGCCCGCTTTGGGCCCCTTCCATGCATCCCCAGCAGCACAATAAAAAAAAAAGTGGTCACTCAGGGCACACCTCACACAGCTGTGGATCTGAGTTCTGATGTCCCTTGTGACCTTAGTGTTCAGCTCTCTGAGGCTCAGTTTTCCACCGGAAAAGCTCAGCAAAGGACCAGCAGGCCGAGCTCAGGCCCAAGGCTGAGGGAGGGAGAGGCCTGGATTTCCTGCCAGATCTGGGGGCCAGGGCCCTGTTCTCCTCAAATCCACCATATACATATATGTGTAAGTCTATATGGACATATATATGCACATATATGTATATGGAAGCGTTGGCAAAACGCTCTTTTTTCAACCCCCGGATTTCAAAACCCTGGCCTGCACATCTTTGGGGGACCTTGGCCGGCACACAGGGCTCCTTGGGGTCCAGACTGCGTCCCAGGGCACTCTCTGTCCTCAGGGCGCAGTCACGTTCCGCCACACAGCCCGCTTTGGGCCTTCCTTGCATCCTCCCAGCAGGCATACAACCCTGTTGGCCAAAAAAAAAAAAAAAAAGTGGTCACTCAGGGCACACCTCACACAGCTGTGGATCTGAGTTCTGATTCTGTCCCTTGTGACCTTAGTGTTCAGCTCTCTGAGGCTCAGTTTTCCACCGGAAAAGCTCAGCAAAGGACCAGCAGGCCGAGCTCAGGCCCAAGGCTGAGGGAGGGAGAGGCCTGGATTTCCTGCCAGATCTGGGGGCCAGGGCCCTGTTCTCCTCAAATCCACCATATACATATATGTGTAAGTCTATATGGACATATATATGCACATATATGTATATGGAAGCGTTGGCAAAACGCTCTTTTTTGACGCCCGTTTCAAGCCCCAGGGGCGGATTTCTGAGAAATGGCTCACTTGCGGCACTTGCAGAGGCTACCCGTGGCCTGGGCTCAGGGAGGGCAGGTTCAGGCATCGGCCGACCCTGGCTGCACATCTTGGGGGACCTTGGCCGGCACACAGGGCCTTGGGGTCCAGACTGCGTCCCAGGGCACTCTCTGTCCTCAGGGCGCAGTCACGTTCCGCCACACAGCCCGCTTTGGGCCTTCCTTGCATCCTCCCAGCAGGCATACAACCCTGTTGGCCAAAAAAAAAAAAGTGGTCACTCAGGGCACACCTCACACAGCTGTGGATCTGAGTTCTGATTCTGTCCCTTGTGACCTTAGTGTTCAGCTCTCTGAGGCTCAGTTTTCCACCGGAAAAGCTCAGCAAAGGACCAGCAGGCCGAGCTCAGGCCCAAGGCTGAGGGAGGGAGAGGCCTGGATTTCCTGCCAGATCTGGGGGCCAGGGCCCTGTTCTCCTCAAATCCACCATATACATATATGTGTAAGTCTATATGGACATATATATGCACATATATGTATATGGAAGCGTTGGCAAAACGCTCTTTTTTGACGCCCGTTTCAAGCCCCAGGGGCGGATTTCTGAGAAATGGCTCACTTGCGGCACTTGCAGAGGCTACCCGTGGCCTGGGCTCAGGGAGGGCAGGTTCAGGCATCGGCCGACCCTGGCTGCACATCTTGGGGGACCTTGGCCGGCACACAGGGCTCCTTGGGGTCCAGACTGCGTCCCAGGGCACTCTCTGTCCTCAGGGCGCAGTCACGTTCCGCCACACAGCCCGCTTTGGGCCTTCCTTGCATCCTCCAGCAGGCATACAACCCTGTTGGCCAAAAAAAAAAAAAAAAAAAAAAAAGTGGTCACTCAGGGCACACCTCACACAGCTGTGGATCTGAGTTCTGATTCTGTCCCTTGTGACCTTAGTGTTCAGCTCTCTGAGGCTCAGTTTTCCACCGGAAAAGCTCAGCAAAGGACCAGCAGGCCGAGCTCAGGCCCAAGGCTGAGGGAGGGAGAGGCCTGGATTTCCTGCCAGATCTGGGGGCCAGGGCCCTGTTCTCCTCAAATCCACCATATACATATATGTGTAAGTCTATATGGACATATATATGCACATATATGTATATGGAAGCGTTGGCAAAACGCTCTTTTTTGACGCCCGTTTCAAGCCCCAGGGCGGATTTCTGAGAAATGGCTCACTTGCGGCACTTGCAGAGGCTACCCGTGGCCTGGGCTCAGGGAGGGCAGGTTCAGGCATCGGCCGACCCTGGCTGCACATCTTGGGGGGACCTTGGCCGGCACACAGGGCTCCTTGGGGTCCAGACTGCGTCCCAGGGCACTCTCTGTCCTCAGGGCGCAGTCACGTTCCGCCACACAGCCCGCTTTGGGCCTTCCTTGCATCCTCCCAGCAGGCATACAACCCTGTTGGCCAAAAAAAAAAAAAGTGGTCACTCAGGGCACACCTCACACAGCTGTGGATCTGAGTTCTGATTCTGTCCCTTGTGACCTTAGTGTTCAGCTCTCTGAGGCTCAGTTTTCCACCGGAAAAGCTCAGCAAAGGACCAGCAGGCCGAGCTCAGGCCCAAGGCTGAGGGAGGGAGAGGCCTGGATTTCCTGCCAGATCTGGGGGCCAGGGCCCTGTTCTCCTCAAATCCACCATATACATATATGTGTAAGTCTATATGGACATATATATGCACATATATGTATATGGAAGCGTTGGCAAAACGCTCTTTTTTGACGCCCGTTTCAAGCCCCAGGGGCGGATTTCTGAGAAATGGCTCACTTGCGGCACTTGCAGAGGCTACCCGTGGCCTGGGCTCAGGGAGGGCAGGTTCAGGCATCGGCCGACCCTGGCTGCACATCTTGGGGGACCTTGGCCGGCACACAGGGCTCCTTGGGGTCCAGACTGCGTCCCAGGGCACTCTCTGTCCTCAGGGCGCAGTCACGTTCCGCCACACAGCCCGCTTTGGGCCTTCCTTGCATCCTCCAGCAGGCATACAACCCTGTTGGCCAAAAGAAAAAAAGTGGTCACTCAGGGCACACCTCACACAGCTGTGGATCTGAGTTCTGATTCTGTCCCTTGTGACCTTAGTGTTCAGCTCTCTGAGGCTCAGTTTTCCACCGGAAAAGCTCAGCAAAGGACCAGCAGGCCGAGCTCAGGCCCAAGGCTGAGGGAGGGAGAGGCCTGGATTTCCTGCCAGATCTGGGGGCCAGGGCCCTGTTCTCCTCAAATCCACCATATACATATATGTGTAAGTCTATATGGACATATATATGCACATATATGTATATGGAAGCGTTGGCAAAACGCTCTTTTTTGACGCCCGTTTCAAGCCCCAGGGGCGGATTTCTGAGAAATGGCTCACTTGCGGCACTTGCAGAGGCTACCCGTGGCCTGGGCTCAGGGAGGGCAGGTTCAGGCATCGGCCGACCCTGGCTGCACATCTTGGGGGACCTTGGCCGGCACACAGGCGCCTTGGGGTCCAGACTGCGTCCCAGGGCACTCTCTGTCCTCAGGGCGCAGTCACGTTCCGCCACACAGCCCGCTTTGGGCCTTCCTTGCATCCTCGCAGCAGGCATACAACCCTGTTGGCCAAAAAAAAAAAGTGGTCACTCAGGGCACACCTCACACAGCTGTGGATCTGAGTTCTGATTCTGTCCCTTGTGACCTTAGTGTTCAGCTCTCTGAGGCTCAGTTTTCCACCGGAAAAGCTCAGCAAAGGACCAGCAGGCCGAGCTCAGGCCCAAGGCTGAGGGAGGGAGAGGCCTGGATTTCCTGCCAGATCTGGGGGCCAGGGCCCTGTTCTCCTCAAATCCACCATATACATATATGTGTAAGTCTATATGGACATATATATGCACATATATGTATATGGAAGCGTTGGCAAAACGCTCTTTTTTGACGCCCGTTTCAAGCCCCAGGGCGGATTTCTGAGAAATGGCTCACTTGCGGCACTTGCAGAGGCTACCCGTGGCCTGGGCTCAGGGAGGCAGGTTCAGGCATCGGCCGACCCTGGCTGCACATCTTGGGGGACCTTGGCCGGCACACAGGGCTCCTTGGGGTCCAGACTGCGTCCCAGGGCACTCTCTGTCCTCAGGGCGCAGTCACGTTCCGCCACACAGCCCGCTTTGGGCCCCTTGCCATCCTCCCAAAAAAAAAAAAAATGTCACTCAGGGCACACCTCACACAGCTGTGGATCTGAGTTCTGATTCTGTCCCTTGTGACCTTAGTGTTCAGCTCTCTGAGGCTCAGTTTTCCACCGGAAAAGCTCAGCAAAGGACCAGCAGGCCGAGCTCAGGCCCAAGGCTGAGGGAGGGAGAGGCCTGGATTTCCTGCCAGATCTGGGGGCCAGGGCCCTGTTCTCCTCAAATCCACCATATACATATATGTGTAAGTCTATATGGACATATATATGCACATATATGTATATGGAAGCGTTGGCAAAACGCTCTTTTTTTTTCAAGCCCCCCGGTTTCAGAGGCACCCTGGCTGCCACACCTTGGGGGACCTTGGCCGGCACACAGGACGCCTTGGGGTCCAGACTGCGTCCCAGGGCACTCTCTGTCCTCAGGGCGCAGTCACGTTCCCCACACAGCCCGCTTTGGGCCTTCCTTGCATCCTCGCAGCAGGCATACAACCCTGTTGGCCAAAAAAAAAAAAGTGGTCACTCAGGGCACACCTCACACAGCTGTGGATCTGAGTTCTGATTCTGTCCCTTGTGACCTTAGTGTTCAGCTCTCTGAGGCTCAGTTTTCCACCGGAAAAGCTCAGCAAAGGACCAGCAGGCCGAGCTCAGGCCCAAGGCTGAGGGAGGGAGAGGCCTGGATTTCCTGCCAGATCTGGGGCCAGGGCCCTGTTCTCCTCAAATCCACCATATACATATATGTGTAAGTCTATATGGACATATATATGCACATATATGTATATGGAAGCGTTGGCAAAACGCTCTTTTTTGACGCCCGTTTCAAGCCCCAGGGGCGGATTTCTGAGAAATGGCTCACTTGCGGCACTTGCAGAGGCTACCCGTGGCCTGGGCTCAGGGAGGGCAGGTTCAGGCATCGGCCGACCCTGGCTGCACATCTTGGGGGACCTTGGCCGGCACACAGGACGCCTTGGGGTCCAGACTGCGTCCCAGGGCACTCTCTGTCCTCAGGCGCAGTCACGTTCCGCCACACAGCCCGCTTTGGGCCTTCCTTGCATCCTCCCAGCAGGCATACAACCCTGTTGGCCAAAAAAAAAAAAAAAAAAAAAAAAAAAGTGGTCACTCAGGGCACACCTCACACAGCTGTGGATCTGAGTTCTGATTCTGTCCCTTGTGACCTTAGTGTTCAGCTCTCTGAGGCTCAGTTTTCCACCGGAAAAGCTCAGCAAAGGACCAGCAGGCCGAGCTCAGGCCCAAGGCTGAGGGAGGAGAGGCCTGGATTTCCTGCCAGATCTGGGGGCCAGGGCCCTGTTCTCCTCAAATCCACCATATACATATATGTGTAAGTCTATATGGACATATATATGCACATATATGTATATGGAAGCGTTGGCAAAACGCTCTTTTTGACGCCCGTTTCAAGCCCCAGGGGCGGATTTCTGAGAAATGGCTCACTTGCGGCACTTGCAGAGGCTACCCGTGGCCTGGGCTCAGGGAGGGCAGGTTCAGGCATCGGCCGGACCCTGGCTGCACATCTTGGGGGGACCTTGGCCGGCACACAGGCTCCTTGGGGTCCAGACTGCGTCCCAGGGCACTCTCTGTCCTCAGGGCGCAGTCACGTTCCGCCACACAGCCCGCTTTGGGCCTTCCTTGCATCTCCAGCAGGCATACAACCCTGTTGGCCAAAAAAAAAAAAAAAAAAAAAAAAAAGTGGTCACTCAGGGCACACCTCACACAGCTGTGGATCTGAGTTCTGATTCTGTCCCTTGTGACCTTAGTGTTCAGCTCTTGAGGCTCAGTTTTCCACCGGAAAAGCTCAGCAAAGGACCAGCAGGCCGAGCTCAGGCCCAAGGCTGAGGGAGGGAGAGGCCTGGATTTCCTGCCAGATCTGGGGCCAGGGCCCTGTTCTCCTCAAATCCACCATATACATATATGTGTAAGTCTATATGGACATATATATGCACATATATGTATATGGAAGCGTTGGCAAAACGCTCTTTTTTGACGCCCGTTTCAAGCCCCAGGGCGGATTTCTGAGAAATGGCTCACTTGCGGCACTTGCAGAGGCTACCCGGGCCTGGGCTCAGGGAGGGCAGGTTCAGGCATCGACCCTGGCTGCACATCTTGGGGGGACCTTGGCCGGCACACAGGGCTCCCAGACTGCGTCCAGGGCACTCTGTCCTCAGGGCGCACCCGCCACACAGCCCGCTTTGGGCCTTCCTTGCATCCTCCCAGCAGGCATACAACCCTGTTGGCCAAAAGAAAAAAAGTGGTCACTCAGGGCACACCTCACACAGCTGTGGATCTGAGTTCTGATTCCCTTGTGACCTTAGTGTTCAGCTCTCTGAGGCTCAGTTTTCCACCGGAAAAGCTCAGCAAAGGACCAGCAGGCCGAGCTCAGGCCCAAGGCTGAGGGAGGGAGAGGCCTGGATTTCCTGCCAGATCTGGGGGCCAGGGCCCTGTTCTCCTCAAATCCACCATATACATATATGTGTAAGTCTATATGGACATATATATGCACATATATGTATATGGAAGCGTTGGCAAAACGCTCTTTTTTGACGCCCGTTTCAAGCCCCAGGGGCGGTTTCTGAGAAATGGCTCACTTGCGGCACTTGCAGAGGCTACCCGTGGCCTGGGCTCAGGGAGGCAGGTTCAGGCATCGGCCGACCCTGGCTGCACATCTGGGGGGACCTTGGCCGGCAACACGCCTTGGGGTCCAGACTGCGTCCAGGGCACTCTCTGTCCTCAGGGCGCAGTCACGTTCCGCCACACAGCCCGCTTTGGGCCTTCCTTGCATCCCGCAGCAGGCATACAACCCTGTTGGCCAAAAAAAAAAAAAAAAAAAAAAAAAGTGGTCACTCAGGGCACACCTCACACAGCTGTGGATCTGAGTTCTGATTCTGTCCTGTGACCTTAGTGTTCAGCTCTCTGAGGCTCAGTTTTCCACCGGAAAAGCTCAGCAAAGGACCAGCAGGCCGAGCTCAGGCCCAAGGCTGAGGGAGGGAACCTGGATTTCCTGCCAGATCTGGGGCCAGGGCCCTGTTCTCCTCAAATCCACCATATACATATATGTGTAAGTCTATATGGACATATATATGCACATATATGTATATGGAAGCGTTGGCAAAACGCTCTTTTTTGACGCCCGTTTCAAGCCCCAGGGGCGGATTTCTGAGAAATGGCTCACTTGCGGCACTTGCAGAGGCTACCCGTGGCCTGGGCTCAGGGAGGGCAGGTTCAGGCATCGGCCGACCCTGGCTGCACATCTTGGGGGACCTTGGCCGGCACACAGGGACTCCTTGGGGTCCAGACTGCGTCCCAGGGCACTCTCTGTCCTCAGGGCGCAGTCACGTTCCGCCACACAGCCCGCTTTGGGCCTTCCTTGCATCCCTCCCAGCAGGCATACAACCCTGTTGGCCAAAAAAAAAAAAGTGGTCACTCAGGGCACACCTCACACAGCTGTGGATCTGAGTTCTGATTCTGTCCTTGTGACCTTAGTGTTCAGCTCTCTGAGGCTCAGTTTTCCACCGGAAAAGCTCAGCAAAGGACCAGCAGCCGAGCTCAGGCCCAAGGCTGAGGGAGGGAGAGGCCTGGATTTCCTGCCAGATCTGGGGCCAGGGCCCTGTTCTCCTCAAATCCACCATATACATATATGTGTAAGTCTATATGGACATATATATGCACATATATGTATATGGAAGCGTTGGCAAAACGCTCTTTTTTGACGCCCGTTTCAAGCCCCAGGGGCGGATTTCTGAGAAATGGCTCACTTGCGGCACTTGCAGAGGCTACCCGTGGCCTGGGCTCAGGGAGGCAGGTTCAGGCATCGGCCGACCCTGGCTGCACATCTTGGGGGGACCTTGGCCGGCACACAGGACGCCTTGGGGTCCAGACTGCGTCCAGGGCACTCTCTGTCCTCAGGCGCAGTCACGTTCCGCCACACAGCCCGCTTTGGGCCTTCCTTGCATCCCCCAGCAGGCATACAACCCTGTTGGCCAAAAAAAAAAAAGTGGTCACTCAGGGCACACCTCACACAGCTGTGGATCTGAGTTCTGATTCTGTCCCTTGTGACCTTAGTGTTCAGCTCCTCTGAGGCTCAGTTTTCCACCGGAAAAGCTCAGCAAAGGACCAGCAGGCCGAGCTCAGGCCCAAG
>PUFA01002477.1:0-26671 GCA_003508835.1 Eonycteris spelaea | reverse complement strand
ATACAATACATACAGTCATTTATTTTTCTTCTGTGCGTGCCTTATCTCCATTTCCCTTTGGGAATCTGGATCTTTGAACCCTCCCCTTTTTAGCCATCGTTATCTCCCTTTGTCACTATGTATACTGAACGTGTAGATCCATCTTGCTATAGCAATTCTATTCTTATTATTGAAGCTTACAATGTCCTATTCTTCATAAGGGTTGCACTCCTCTGCTTCTAATTGCCTGATATTCACTTTACTCCTAATTGTGTATTTTGTGTGTGTGTGGTTTTGTTTTAGCTGAGCAGACCCCTTTCTTGTATTTCCTATAATGTAGGCATCATAGTGGAGAAGCTGTCAATTTTTGTATGTCTGGAAAGTTCTTAAGTTCTCGCTCACATCTAAAGAAGAGCTTAGCTGCATACATTATTCTAGGCTGGTAGTTACTTTCACTGAATTGTTTAACTATTTGATTCCATTCATTTCTGGCCCATAAGGTTTGTGCTGAGAAGTCTGAGGATAATCTAATGGGTTTTTCTTTCTAATTTATTGTTTTCTTCTCCCCGCTACTCTGAGATATCTGTCTTGTCATTGATTTTTGATAATTTCAATACAACATATCCTGGTGAAGACCTTTTTGGGTTGAGAGAATTGGTGGTTCTGTTGACGTCTTGAATTGGAAGGTCCAGCTCATTCCTTAGATTTGGAAATTCTAAGTCCCTGCTTTCTAGTCCCTGCTGCTTTTCCTAGCCTTCAATAATACCCATTATTCGTGTGTTTCCTCTCCTGATAGTATCAGCTAGGTCTTGAATTTCTCTGTCATTATGTTTCATTCTGTGGCCTATCTCTTCTCCTTTCTGATTTATTTCTTGATTTCGGTCTTCAATGTCATTGACCTTTTTCTCCATTTGACCCACTCTATTTGATTTTTCAACTCCTACAGTCTGCTTTTTACCTTCAGAAGATCTAGTCTACTATTTTTGAGAGTTTCAATCTCCTTGCTCTGCTCATCTAGGTGCCTTTTCAAATTCTGAAATTGTTAATATGACTCGTTTTGGAATTCACCGAGTCTTTTCAGAAGTGCCATCTTGAACTCCCTGTCCTTTAAGTTGCATATTTCCATGTCGATAAGCCTATTTTCTGGAGACCTTTCTCTTTCTTTCTCAGCTACCTTGTCACGTTGGTTGTCCATGGTGTTCAATGGACGATTTCTCCAGCTAAGCAGTAATGAAGTATATTTTACTTTTTATCAAAAAGAAGATTTATTCTTTAAATGTCTCTGTTTAAGCTGCTGCAAAGAGGTCGCTTTTCTTTTGGTTTCCAGTGGGTGCCACCTAGCCTCTTGGTCCACTGTTTGATATAAAGCCTTCAATGCCTTTTTATTTTCTGATAGATATTTAATCAAGCTCGCTACCCACAGTTTCATTCTCCGTCAGTGTTAGCATCTGTTTCGGTAGTGTTTGCTCAAATTCCCCTGGGGAGTCTATGGTGGGACGGCCGCTTTGAGTTGGAGGATGGGCGCTGTACCTCTGACTCGGTTTTGCAACCAGGGCAAGTAAAAATCAACTGTTCTTTTTCTGCCATTGTGCTTCTCTGATTTCTGCCATGGAGACTGGGCCTTGCCACTGCCTGCATGGAACTCACAACTCTGCCAGGCAAGACTGTTCAGGGAAGTTGCCAAAGTTTCACTCCTCCCCTCATCCTACAGGTAGCTCCTGTGGCTGGCAGAAGCAGATTCTGTATTTCTCCCAGTCCACTGACCGACACGTAGGGTTATGACCTGTGGTAGCTCTTATGCGCAGATCCCACACTGAGGGGTGCTGATGTGCAGTTTGGGTGTTTTTTGTTGAAGTTGAGATGTTCAGCTTATTGCTGTTTCAAGGGGAGCGATCTGGTGATGTTTCACTCTCCACCATGTTCCAGAAAATCCTTCGTGTCTTACAGTTTAATAACCTGCATTTGTGCATGCTGAAAGTTTGGAGAGGGCTTTCACACATTTCCTCCTTCCAGTCATCATGAGAGTCAAGCAACACGCTCCCCATTTTATAGATGAGCCAAGTGGATCTTAGAGTTCAGTGACTAAGCTCAAGATCACACAGCTAGTATAACAATTTAAAACTTGCAGTTGAAAGTTCTTTCCACTAAACAGAGGCAGCTATGATTGTAATATAAAGGGATTCTAGAAAGCACCTAGGGATTGGTAACCAAAACTCATGTGACAATAAAATGGAACAGGATACCGGTCTACGCTGGAGGCGACTGAAAAGTTTTATGGAGGAGAATCAGCTCTTCTCTGTTGCCGTGGGCTGAGTGATGTCAATGGAGGTGTTTTCAACAGGATGTCAGTGTCAGCAAAGAAGCACGTTCCTGCTGGAAAATAATTGTTGTTTTTGGTTGAGCAACACAAAGCTTTTCTATGGAAACACAGTTCTTATCATAGTGCTTATGAGCTGTATTAAGTTTGTGGAATGAAACTGTAATTTTTTTTCCTTTGGCCTGTGCACAACAATCTGTTGCTGGGTGGCACACGTAAGTGCTATATGGTGGGGCCCTCTACGCACCCGTGTGTAAGTGCTTAGAACATTTTCCATGGCTCTTAGCCCCTCACATTTTACGTGGACTTTTAAATGTGACCTTCATTTACCCGTCATTACTTTGAGTCCATGCACTGTTGGCTTTCTGCAATTAAAAGGGAAGACCTATATTCAAATACAATTCCAAATGTTTTCTCCAGAAAGGTACTTGAGTTTAAATATGTCAAGTAAAGAGACCTTTCTTCCCCCCATGTTTCTATTTTAGTACTTCAAGCCATTGTCAAGCATTTAGAAAGACTTGAAGGGATCATCTGAAGCACTGATCAACTCAAATCTTAATGTGCTTATTCTCCTTTAGTAAATATTTGCCTACATTTCCATTTTTGGAATCTGCAAGATGTAGAAGATGTGAAGAAAAGGTGTCAGTAAGGTCAAGCAAGTATTTTAGAAAAGATGATATGGCAATGGCCCTGAGGAACTAGGAGGGGAATGTAGTTATGGAAAGACTTTCTTTCTCCTAAGCTTTGGTCTTGTCTTTCAGTAGCATCTCTACTCTTCTCTTCACGCTATTGAAACAGATCATGTATAATGAAGGGATTGTTCATCTTGGCACTTATTTGTATTTTCATTCATTTTGTAATCTGTTAGGCATGTTCTACAGCTTGCTGTTTTAAGATTCTTCTCTAATAATGACTGGGGCCTGAGTGGTCCCACTAGAGACAGCAAAAAGTGATTGGGATATGGATGTATTTTGAAGTTATAAAGTTAGAACAGACATATCTTAATCAGATGCATGCGAGAGAGAGAGAAAGACAGCGACAGAGACAGAGAGACAGAGACAGAGACAGAGACAGAAGGAGGGAAAGGAGGGAGTGAAATAGAAAGTCAGAGTCAAGGGCTGTTCAAGCATTGGAAGGATTGATTTTCCTTCAATCTAAGACTGTGGGAAAAACAGACATGTTAAGTTTTCTCTATGAGCTGTGCACTTGGCAATTTGCGCCTAGCGTTTGTTTAGAAGGGTCTTGGTAGGTTCATGTAGAGATACAAATGGGAAAATCTTCAGGGTTCAATGGTATTGAAAGCTGTTAAATTGGAGGAGACAGTGAGTGGAGTCAGTAAAAAGGAGAGGTCAAAAGACCAATTCTTCAGGAGCACTCTAACATTTAGAAATGTGAGAGATGAGTAGGAACTAATAAAAGAGACTAAAACGGAGGGAGCAGACAATCAGGAAGGAAATCAAGAGTTTTGTCCTCAAAGTGAAAAGAAATTTCCATGGAGGGAAAGTAATGTTGCTGGCAGGTCAGGTAAGTTGAGGACTGATTGCTGGTTTATGAACATGGAGCTTATCGATAACCTGAGATGGGAATTGTCCATGGAAGAATTGGAACCCTGGAGAGTGAATATAGATGAACGTTTTGAAGTGCTGTCTGTGAAAGGAAAAAACATAATTCGATGGCACCTGGAGGGGAAAGGGGAGTCAGGAGGGTGTTTCTTGTATAAACATTATGCTTTATAGGCACATCTGTTATTAACCATCCAGCATCCACTGCTCCTGGCCCTGTCTGTTAATGTGTTCTAATATTTTAGTAACTTTCCTCTTTCCTCAACCAGACCATTTTGCTTGCTGTGAGAACCACATTTGATCTCCTTTCCCTAAATTCTAGATTGCATTTCCTTCTGTTATATGGTCCCATGAATTTCCTTATCTGTCTTATCACCTTAAAGTGTTAATCCTGCCTCTGCCTTTCTTCCTCAGCCCTCGAACCCTTATTAGATCTTCAATAGTGTATATTGTTTCTTTATTTTTAATAAAAGAAATCAGTTTTTCATGTAACATTATAGAGAATCTAAATTCATGTTAAAATTTACAATGCATGTTTAGGAGAAAAAAAGTGGCGCAGATGATAGAACTTCTGTTCATCCCTCTGGCGATCAAATCAAAGTTGTGACAGAACAAGGAGCAGCACCAACAAAAAATCATCTGGGATCTAGATGAACAAGACACACGACTACGGAGAAATCCAAGAGAGCAGCTGCAACGGCACAAGGTAGGACGGGGTGAGGACACGAGGCTGACCTCACTGGGCAGCTTAGTGACATGGAGGCTGCGGCCACCTCTGTGTCCTCTTAAAGAGGCTGCGCCCGTGGCCGGACTTTCACGGAGACAGACATGCTTGCTCTGAGCACCAGCAACAACTTGGCTGTGCAGGGGGCACCAGGGACTTGCAGAGGGACACCGAGTTGTCAGTGTGAGGGCCAGAATTCCTTGGCAGAATTGCTCCCTGTGGAGCCCAATAATTTAACATATTCTATATAACCATAAGTTGGCATAAAAATTATAAAAATAATCTGGTTTGGTGAAAATGATACATGACATCATATTATCTAAGGAAATCTCTTAAGACTAAAATTTTAAATTAGAGGAAATCATAACTTGGTCTTTCCTCTACCCAAAAGTGCAAAAAAGAAGCAAAAAAAAAAAAATCCAACAAGGTCGTTGCCTCAGAAAGGGGTTTTAAAAGTCACTCCATTGATAGTAAAGACATAGAGGCCCCACTACGAAGGCTACGTACCTGTGCAAACTTGGAGAAATCACGTACCCCAGTTTACTCATGTGTGTCATAAATGCAAAACCATGTGGCATGGTTTACAGGTGGATCACAGTACATTCTGATAAAGCTGTGAATGGGTAGATATGTGAGATAACATATGAGATAATAAATGTGAAAATGCAGTTCCTGATATCTAATACTCAAAAGTTTAGCTGTTCCAATGATTGCCATCTATATGTTGTTAGAATTTGAGAATCAAATGAGATAAAATGTAGAATGCTCCTTAAAATAAATGCTGCTTTCTGTTTTTCTTTTTTTCTTTCATATATCAAACTGGTCATTTGTCAAGTATTTGAGAAATTGCTTTTAAAATTATTTTTCATCTTTTTTATTTCTATTATATAAAAGATACTATGCAATCGATATAGTCGTGGTCTGGTCCCAGAAGATGATCTCTTCCATTACTCCAGTTGGGGAAAAAAAACATTCTTTGGTTTCTAGCAAATGTAAATGAAATATCTTTTTAAAAATTCATAATGCATGTCATAGCAACATTTCAAATAAAGCAGGAATCGGCACTGTGTTCCTGGTTTTTCCTCGTTATTTAAGATCCGGTATGTCACCTGGCACTTTTATTCAGCATGTCTTTCCCCGCCCCCTTCGTTTCAAGTATATACTTTCAAGTACATCCGTTAGACATTCGGATGGTTTATAAAACGATCCCCCTATTTGCTCCTTCTCTCCTCTGGTTTTCCCCCTACCCAGATCATTATTGCATTCCCTAGGCTGTGCTTCCCATCCCCATGTCCATCTATCAACTACTAATTTGCACTTCCTTAACCCTTTATATCCCTCTTCCAGCCCCCACTCCTATCTGATGTATCATTAGCAAATATCTTCTCTCACTTACTCAGGTGTCTTTTTGTTTTGTTGATGGTTTCCTTTGCTGCACAAAACCTTTTAACATTGATGCCTTCTCATTGATTTATTTTGTCTTTTGTCGTTCTTGCTTGCAGAGATACATGTGAAAAGAAGTTCCTGTTAGTATTATCAGAGTTTACAGCCTATATTTTCTTCTAGAAGTTTTATGGTTTCGAGTCTTACATTTAAGTCCTTAATCCATTTTGAGTCTAGTTTTGTATATGGTGTAAGAAGGTGGTCCATTTTTTGGGTTTTTTGTTGTTGTTTTTTGTTTGTTTGTTTGTTTGTTTGACCTTTCTGTCTAATTTTTCCAGCACCATTTATTGAAAGACTGTCTTTATCCCAATGTATATTCTTGCCTGCTTTGCCGTAGATGAAGTGAGAGTATCGGCGTGGATATAGTTTTGGGCTCTCTGTTCTGTTCCATTGATCAATGTATCTGTTTTTATGCCAGGACCATGCTGTTTTGATTATAGTAATCTTGTAGTATAGTGTGATTCAGGTAATGTGATACCTCCAACTTTGTTCTTCTTTCTCAAGTTTGTCATGGCTCCTCGGGGTCTGTGACGGTTCCAAATAAATTTTAGGATTATTTTTTTCTGGGTCTGTGAAGATGCCATTTGTATTTCGATTGGGATTGCGTTGAATCTGTAGATTGCTTTGGGTAGAAGTGCCGTTTCAGTGATGTTGATTCTTCCTATCCCATGCATATGGTATAGACTTCCATTTCTCTGTATCTTCTTCAGTTTCTTTTTTCAGTGACATAATTTTCAGTGCACAGGTCATTCCCTCTTTGGTTAATTTGATTCCGAGGTATTTTATAGTTTTTGATGTGCTTGCCAATGTGATTGTTTTCTAATTTCTGTTTCCAAAAGTTGATCACCGGTGTATAAAAATGCCTTCTGAAGATTTATTTTGTAATCTGCTACTTGACTGAATTCATTGTTTAATTCTAACAGTGTTTTGCTGGAATCCTTAGGATTCTGTCTGTGTAGTATGGTGTCATGGGCAAATAGCGTGAGTTTCACATCTTCTTCACAATTTAGTTACCTTTTATTTCTCTTTCTTGTCTTATTGCTGTGGCTCAGACTTCCAGCACAGTGTGGAATAGGAGTGGTTAAAGTGGGTGTCCGCATCTTGTTCCTGATTTGAAGGAACACATGTTTAGCCTTTCCCCGTTGAGTATGATGTCAGCTGTAGGTTTGGCATATATGGCCTTTATTCTGTTGAGATGTTCTCTCTATTCCCAATTTGCTGAGTTGTTTTTCATAAATGGAGGCTGGGTTTTGTCGAACGCTTCATCTGCATCGATTGATATGATCTTCTGGTTTTTATCTGTCAATTTGCTAACATGCTATGTGAAAGTATTTGATTTGGGATTTCTCGTACCAACCTCGCATCGCAGGAATAACTCCAGCTTGATCACGGTATATGATATTTTTAATGAATTGCTGAATTCAGTTTGCTAGTATGTTGTTGAGGCTTTTTGCATCAATGTTCCTAAGAGAGATCGGCTTATAGTTTTCTCATTTTATAATATCTTTCTCCAGTTTTGGAATTGAGGTAATGGTCACCTCATGAACGGTGTTATGGATCCTTCCCTTTTTTTGAATGTTTTAGAATAGGGTGAGAATAGATATTAATTCTTCCTCCATTGTTTAGTAAAATTCGCTTATGAAGCCATCTGGCACAGGGCATTTGTTTCTGGGGAGGTGATTAATGATTCTATTTTTTGTTTGTTTGTTTGTTTGTATTCGGTGCATTCAGGTATTCTGTTTTTTCTTGACTCAGTTTTCGGAGATTGTGTATTTCTAAGAATGGGTCCATTTCTTCCAGATTGTCCAACTTGTTTGCGTAAAATTACTCATAGTATTTTCTCATGATCCTTTGTATTTCTGTGGAGTCTGTGGTTATTTCTCTTATTTCATTTCTGATTTCATTTATTTGAGGCCTCTTTTCTTTGATGAGTCTTGGTAAGGGTAGGTCAGTCTTGTTTATCCTTTCAAAGAACCAGCTCTTTCTTTCCTTCTATTCGCTTTGGGTTTTGTTTGCTGTTCTTTTTCCCATTCTGGTGAGTGTCAGGCTAGCTTGTGTATGTGAGCTTTTCCTTGTTTCTTGAGGTAGGCCTGCATTGCTAGGAATTTCTCTCTTAGGACTGCTTTCGCTGTGTCCCATAGATTGTGAATCATTGTGTTTATATTTTCATTTGTCTCTAGATATCTTTCGATTTTTTCCCTTGATCTCATTGATAAGCCATTTATTGTTTGGTACCATGTTATTAGTGTTCATGAGTTTGTTTACATTCCAGTTCTTTTTTTTTCTTGTCATTGATTCCTATATGTACTATGTAAACCTCAAAGCTTCAAATGCACAGGACGAACAGAGTCTCATGGACATGGACAAAGACTAGTGGTTACCAGAGGGCAGATAGGAGTTGGTAGTGAGAGGTGGATGGAGTAGAAAGGGTCAAATATATGCTGAGAGAAAGAAATCTAATCATGGGAAGGGAACACACGATGCAATATGTATGTGTATTTTTCTCTTACTGTTAAATTGTACACATGAATCTTACCGGATTTCGTGAACCAATGTCACATGCACCTCCAAATTTAATTAATCAATCAATTAATTAATTAATTAATTGTGTACAAAAATTCTGGTAGCTCCTCTGCCAAAGAGAACTACTGACACCATGTTGTTCCCTGTTTTAATCCTACTGTTAGCATCACTGTAACAGTAGCCATACCCCAGGAGTGAGCTTTTCTGATGCTACAGCAAAAATATGTTCATCGTCACCTAGTATGGACAGGTCTCCCTTTTCCAGGATGACAACTGCCTGAGAGTTAGTTTTGTGGATTTCTATAGGTCATGATCAATTTCCGGCATTTTCACTATTGCACTTGGATCTCCTTTTCCTTACAACTCCAAATTTTGCTCTATTGCTTTCTTTTTGTTACTGTTTTGATGTGAAGTCATTATAAATCCATGGCAAGTAAACTATACAGACGATAATTCTAACGGCAACAATATATGCAGAACTGACATAAAAAGACCGCTGGACTCCACCATAAATGGGCCAAGCAGAGCTCCAAACAGTACTTCACTATTCAGTTCATAAGACACTTAAGGCTGTCAGCCCAGTCGCAGAGACCATGGAACTGGCTTTTCTGGACAGTCACAGCGACTCATGGATCAGCTCTGTCAATTGAGACAGTGAGTAAAGGGAAGGAGATCTCTCTCCTTCCACCCTGGTGGTACGAAAACATGAAAGCAGGAAGGAGAAGGGAGGTGGGCGTGATGTGTAGGTGTTAAGGCACGAAGCCAGACCTGTGGAAAATCAGGGGAAAATCACAGGTGAATGTGCCCAGGGATACGCGTCATGACCCGTCACCGAGCACGTGGACTCCCCAGCACCTCTGAAGCCTGTTTCCACGGTGGCTGAGTGCTGATGCTCAGTGACTTGAAAGCGAGAACCATATTTTTAAATCGATCCAATGGAAAACATGTAATTACAGAAAATTGGAGAGTTCCTAAAATAGGATTGTCTCAGGAAAGCAAACACTTTGTTAGACAATCCCATAAGATCATTTTTTCAGGCAAACAGATTATGGTGTCTATAAACTTTGCTGAGTGTCGATGTTCATTGATTTCAATCATAGCTTTAGTTGATTACTATATATAGAAACCTGTGTGTTACTAGGTGCTGCATATAGTAACATATATTTTACTATGTACTATACACCTTTGCTAGGTACTAAGATTTATTCCTCAAGGAAAATAGAATGAAAGTGGTGCTAAACAGAAATGGATACTGTGTATCTGAGATTAGTTCAGGCAAGAAGCTTGAGAAGACTCTTGAAGGACAAGGCATTTAGGCCAGATCTCAAAGATTAAGTAGGGTTTTGAAAGACAAAGTAGGTGGCAACAAGATATTTAGGAAGAAACAGCACAAGGGATGACACAATGTTGTGAAATGTGTACTCGGGTAGGAGTAGACCAGGGAGGTTGGAGGGTGGGTATGTGGAGGGTGATGGGAGGTCTTAACGGAACAGCAGGGTATGGGAACCAAGTTAGAATTTTGGAACTTACTGTCTAGGTAATGGAAGCGATGAGAGTTTGTGCAAGGGGACACATGATTTAGGAGAGAATGTGCATCAGTATGAAGGATCAATTATAGGAGAGGCTGAGGGCAGTGAGATTGCTTAGGAGGTTATTGTGATAATATCCCTGATAGAGGGACTGAGAGACAACATAGGTTCAATGAGCTGTCCGCTGTGTATGGAGCTTGAGGGAGGATGCGTCGCAAACTTGGTGTGCTCATGCATCACTGGTCTTGTGCAATGGACATTCCCCATCGGAAGGTCTGAATGGGGACTACGATTCTGTGTTTCTAACAGAATGCTAGTCCGTGAATCGTATTTTGAGTAGCTAAATTTGGGATAAGTCCATGGAACCATCTTGTGAGGCTGGCTCTGTGTTTCATTAAATGAGGTGTTTGGATCAGGGGAAGATACAAGACTCCATGACCAGAAACATTCAGAATGAGGCAGCCCAACCAAGAGGTAGAAAAAGTGGATTATGGTTTCAGAAATGAGCTGAAGCTGGACTGAATCAGAAATCACTAGGGGAAGAAGGAAAGGAGAAAAGTGCGTGGCAAAGATCTCCCAGGGAGAAACAGTGTTCACAAACGCTCCCAGACGGAATGTGATGGGAGATGCGGAACAAAAAGGACACTTCATACCTACTTCTTCATGGCACTAATGCATGTGCCTTTATTTACTTATTTGTATGTATGAGAAGTAAATCTTGGTCACCCGATTAACATAACATCCTAAAGTTATAACACTCACGCTAATCTGTACCAGTGTAACTTCAAGAACATATCAAAAGTCTGCTCCTTCTCAGCCAACCCAGCCTGCCGTTGATGTCACAAAAGTACATCTTTATACTCTGTGTACATCTTTATACTCTGTCCAAAAACAAACTCACGCATATTAGGATATTAGTATATTAGTCTCTGAAATCAAGTAGAAAACGAGAAGTAGAGCTACACATCAAAGTCACACCAGTACTAGCTGTTACCACTGTCTGTGTGGAGTGTTAGCAGAGATTGTTCTTTCTCCATAAGGCGTTGAGCCTCTGCCCAGTGTCCTTCCGTTCCCACCTGCAGGGCAGGCCTAGCGGTCAAGATCTCTCAGCGTTGGTTTATGTGGGAATGTCTTCAGGTCTCCCCCATCGTCAGGTACTTTTGCCTGATGTAGGATTTTTAGTGAACCGCTTTTGTCCCACAACACTTTGAATACATCCACCCAGTGCCTCCGGTCTCCAGAGTTTCTGATGAGCCATCTGCTCATACTCTTATTGGCAAAAGGATAATGACAGCCACCCCCTCTCGGCTGCATAGATGTTAAGAATACAAGTTCTCTTGTGAACATGACATTTACTCCAATATCGCAATAACAGTTAAGTCGTAGCATCATTGTTAAGAAAAAGGAATGGAATGTTTTATATGTAGACACTCTAAGGTCTTGAAAAAGACAAAACTGATCACAGATTTTCAAATGGTCAATGAAAAGGTCACTGAAGCATCCTACATTTTTAAAATGTTGAATAAAGTTAACATCAATTTTTCTCACATAAACGAAAAGTTCTTTGGGTTGGTTGGTTTGTTTTTGGAGTGTAAAGGGGTCTCGAAACCAGGAAGTGAGAAAAGCACTGTGATTTCTCCCAAGCCGTGACTGGCCCGTGTCTTGCTCTGACCCAATAATGCACCATTGTGATGGAATGACAAAAATGCCCTATATAAGGCCCCGGTTGCCTGAGGTTTTTGTCCGTAGAGCCCAGGAAGCTGATCTGTGGTGACCTGTTGGACTGGACCAGTTAGCTTGTTTTCTCCTCTTTGTTGTTGGTTTGTTTATTTTCATTTGTCTTTATTCCTCGTTCTTGTTTTCCTTTTTTGTTATTCTCCTTTTCCTTATTTTCCTTATTTCCCTTTGTTCTTTTTACTTTCTTCATTTTTGTCCTATTTATTTTATTATTTTCTCATATATTTTATTTCCTGTTTTGTTTCTTATTTTATTTCTTTAAACATTTTTTTAGTTAGTATCATTAGTACCGTTAGAGTTAGTATTAGTATTGTTAGTATAGTTGTTATTGTTTCTTTGTATCATTGTTTATTTGTATCATTTATTAGCACAGTTAGTAAGCACAGTTATCATTGTATTAGTATCAGTTAGCACAGTATAGTTAGTATTGTTTCTTAGCGTCGTTAGTAAGCATAGTTAGCCTCGTTTGTTTTGGTATCAGTTAGCATAGCACCATTAGTATTGTTTTTCGCGTAGTGAGCATAGTCAGTATCAGCATAGTCGGTAGAGTTGGTATAGTTCACTTACATAGTTTTTATCTGTAGTTGGTAGTGTGAGTGAGTGTAGACAGGGCATCACCATGCTACATGACCTTACAGCCTCCCCTAGTGAGGAGCAGCCCCCCGTTGTGTGCTATGAGCTCCTGCACACCATTGGCGAAGGAACATTTGCCAAAGTGAAGTTGGCCCGGCACGTTCAGACCGGGATAGAGGTGGCTGTGAAGGTCATTGATCGGCACGGGTCCTATAGACCTTACCGAGAAGTGCAATCTATGAAAAGCCTGAACCACCCCAATATCGTGAAACTCTTTGAAGTGATTGACACCGAGAACACACTCTTCCTTATCATGGAGCACGTGGATGGAGGGAGCCTTTCGGACTACCTTCGGGACTGCGGTGGCATGACAGAGCACGAGGCCCGAGGCGTCTTCCGGCAGCTGATGTCAGCGGTCCACTATTGTCACCAGAGGGGCATCGTCCACAGGGACCTGAAGCCACGCAACATCCTCCTGGATGCCGACCGGAACGTCAAAGTGGCGGACTTTGGGCTCAGTAATGAGTACGTTGGCCAGAAGCTGACCACTTTCTGTGGCAGCCTCAATTACGTCGCCCCAGAGATTCTCCTGGGACAAAGCTACGCCGGTCCCGGAGCGGACATATGGAGCCTGGGGGTCGTCCTCTTCAAAATGGTGTGCGGGAGACTGCCATTCGTGTCCGACAACCTGCGAGAACTAGGGAGAAAGATCATCAAAGGGCAGTACCGTCTGCCCTTCTTCATCTCCTCAGACCTAGCGGACCTCATAGGGAGGTGCCTCACCGTGGACCCCTGCCGCCGAGGAACACTCGACGAGCTGATGCGCCATCCGTGGACAAACGTGGGGCAGGAGGAACTGAGACCCTATGAGGAGCCGCCGTGCGAGGCCTTAAACCCCCAGGTGACCCAGGAGATGAGAAACATGGGGTTCGAGCAAGGAAGGATCGAGGAGTCTCTCCGCGAGAAAAGGTACGATCGAACAATGGGCACGTATCTCATACTGAGCCACAAAGCGCCCAAGGGGAAGGGCCGCACCATCGTCGTAAGGCCCTTCCCCGGCGCGGAGTCCTCCCTTGCCAGTTCTCACGTGAGCCACAGCGTCCGGCCATCCGGCTGGGAGATCCAAGAGCCGGCCCGTCCAGCAGCCAGCCCGGACTGGAGCGCCGCCATTCCCGCACCCACACCCGAGTTGGGGACCAGCGCTCCCTCAGCAGGACCAGCGTCAGGGACCACGAGTCCCGCACCCCAGCTGGAGGCAGAGACCAGCGCAGCCTTCACTGCACCAGAGAGTGGGACTTCCAGTCCTGTACCCCAACCGGAGTCGGGGACCTCCCGCCCTTCCCCCCAGCCTGGCCCTCGGCGCGCTGTCTCCACTCCCCGCACCAGCGGCCAAAGCAGAGCCCCAGAGAGGCGGCCTGAGGTGGAGACCCCAACGTCTTCCTTGGGCCAGAGCCGGGGCATTCGGCGCGTGGCCAGAAGGTTCTGCCACTTTTGGGCGAGGCAGCTCTGCTGCGGGAGAAAGAACAAAGTGCAGCCGTGAGGAGAGCCTCCCGACCACAAGGCAGGGCTGCAGACAAAGACTTTGGGGGGCCCAAGCCCGTCTCCCTGCATGTTAGAGGCTGAACGCAAAATGGCTGAGCTTCAAGGAGGCTGGCGAAAAGGTGCGGGAATCGGCCAGAGGCCGGACGCAAACAGCTGCAGGAGGGAGCCGTGCAAGGAGGACCCGCTGCGTGTGAAGGACTTGGTCCCCTGGACGATGAGGTGTGCAAACTGGCCCTGAGGTCTCTGCACAGGATACACATCAGGATGGTAGCGGACATCTCTGTGGCCTTCAGAAGTACTGGACTGTTCAGCTTGGAGCAAGCCTGGAGCCCTCTGGAAGACATTAGAAGAGGTCGCCCTTGCTACAGATCCACTCCATAGCCCCTACCTGGGTGAAACGTGAGACTGGACACTTTTTCCTGGGGCCCTTCTCCCCATCCCTGCTCCTCTCTTCCTCCATGTTTGTGGAGGAGGGGTGGTTCTTGCTAAACTTCTCGGTTTTCCCTTTACCTTGTAATAAAGCGGATTGTTCCACAAATATGTACCGGATACAGTTTTGCATTCTCCCTGAAGAGAATTGGGGTTGTGCATCCCTCAGTTTGAGAAGCATGTAGTGATATAGTGTGGGGACTTAATTAGAACGAATGGAAATAGGACTGAAGAGAAAGATGCCGTCAGTTCCCGATAGGAATGAATGTGGTTCCAAGGGGAGAAGGCCTGTGAGCCATCCTGCAAGGCAGAAAGGCAGAGAGCGTGTGACCTTCATACACTCATCACTTCACGTTTTGAGAAGGGCCGAAGGTAACTTTAGTCCTGTGGCCTGTGTGAATTAGGTCTGTGAGGTCCATAATAGGAGAGTAAAGTCCCATGAAGCACTCTGTGTGGGGCATCGGAGAAGTGGCAGGGTGTGGGCCCCAAAGCGACTTGGTGGTCACTCACCTGTGCATCCTAGTTTCCTCCTGATGAGGCAGGAGCCGGGCCTTCCTCTTAGCGCCTCGGAAAGGGGCCTGATGTGTGAGTTTGAACTGGAAATGGAGAGGAAGCATGGGGGCAGGCGTGAGCTGGAGTATGAGGCGCAGAGGGTACCGAGGTGGGGGCAGAGGCAGGGGGAGGGGTGTTGGACCACACCCCAATCACAGACTGACAGCAAAAGACAGCTGAGGCACAGAAGACAAAAGCGGAAAACCTCTAGCTGGATACGGATTTTTCCGTGATGTCAAACGGCACTGAGCGTGTGCAGGGTCTTACGAGATGTGTTGGCGGTTGGTGTGGCGTACCACCCGGACCCCTTTGGGACTGAAGCGCTCTCTCCCAGCTGCTGGGACAGTGGGCTGTGATGATTCAGTCAGGTCCTTTGCCTGGATGTACCTCCTTCAGAAGAGAGCGGCCTCACTCAAAGATATTGCTTTGATGGGCTTGGAAGATATTGAAGTCAGACAAAGATAACCACTATTTGATTCCACTTATAAACGGAATTAAAGGAGTGAAAAGGACAAAGTAATCAAAAACAGACTCTCAAAGATAGTGGACTATGTGGTGACAGACACAACATTGGGAGGGGGTTTGTGACACTGGAGAATGACATGGAGGGTTAAAGAAGTACGAATGAGTAGGTGATGGATGGTCACGGGGATGGGGAGCATGGCATAGGGAATGCAATTAATACATTGGCCAGATGGAGGGCCAGGGGATCATTTTACTAACTGTATAGATGTGGAACCAAGGTACTGCATACTTGAAAGTAATTAAAATAAATAAATAAATACATGAGACAAAATGAAATAAATAAAATAAAATAAATTTAAAAGAATATAAAATATAAAAGAAAATTTGCTAGAATGACAGATCTTATAAGGGACAGAGGCCTGAGTCACTGAAAATTATGGGTCCTGGGGACTTAGAAACAGTTCTTTTGTCTCTGGAGCCCAATCCTTTAACTTATTCTATATAACCATAATTTGGTATAAAAATTATAAAAAATCATCTGGTTTGGTGAAAATGGTACTTGATATCAAATTATCAAAGGAAATCTCTTAGGACTAAAATGCTCAATTAGAGGAAATCATAACTTTGTCCTTCTTCTGCCCAAAAGTGAGCAAAAGCAAGCAATAACCAACCGAGGTCCTTGCCTCAGAGAGGCATTCTAAATGTCACTCCATTGATAGTAAAGAGATAGAGGCCCCCCTACATAGACTACGTACCTGTGCAAACTTGGAGACATCACATACCCCAGATTACTCATGTGTGTCATAATAATAATAATAATAATAATAATAATAATATAATAATAATAAAAACATGTGGCATCAGTAAAAGGTGGATCACAGTACATTCTGAAAAAGCTATGAATGGTTAAATGATATGTGAGATAACATATGAGATAATAAATGTGAAAATGCAGTTCCTGACACCTAATACTCAAAAGTTGAGCTGTTCCAATCACCACCATCTATATGTTGTTAGAATTTGAGAATCAAATAAGATAATATGTAGAATGCTCCTTCAAATAAATGTTGTATTCTGTTATATTTCATATATCAAAGTGGTCATTTGTCAAGTATTTGAGAAATTGCTTTTAAAATTATGTTTCATCTTTTTATTTCTATTATATAAAAGATAGTATGCAATCAATATAGTCGTGGTGTGGTCCTAGAAGATGATCATTTCCATTCATCCAGTGGGGGGAAAAATCCTTCCGTTTCTAGCATATATAAATGAAATATCTTTAAAAAAATTCATAATGCATGCAATAGCAACATTTTAAATAAAGCAGGAATCGGTACCGTGTTCCTGTGTTTTTTTCGTTCCTTAAGATCCGGTATGTCACCCGGCACTTTTACTCAGCATGTCTTTCCCCGCCCCCCTTTCGTTTCAAGTATATACTTCCAAGTACATCGGTTAGACATTCGGATGGTTTATAAAACGGTCCCCCTATTTGCTCCTTCTCTCCTCTGGTTTTCCCTCTACCCAGATTATTATTGCAATTCCTAGGCTGTGCTTCCCATCCCCATGTCCATCTAGCAACTAGCAATTTGCACTTCTTTAACCCTTTTTATCCCTCTTCCAGCTCCCAAACCTCCAACCCTCCGTCTGTGACCAAATTGGCCTTTGGATGTGAGAGTCAGGCTTTCATTAATTTGTTCTTTTTGTTCCTTAGATTGAGCATGTTAGCGAATCGTATGGTGTCTGCCTTTCTCTGTCTGGTGATTTCACTCAGCATAACAATCCATACGTCCAACCATGTCATTTCAAATGCTAGGATTTCATGTTTGTGATGGCTGAATAATATTCCTTTATATATAGGAACCATTACTTTTATCCAATCGTCTCTTGATGGGCATTTAGGTTGCTCTTACATCGTGTCTATTATAAATTGTGCTGTCATGAATATTGGGGTTCATAGGTTATCGTTGTGGTTTTCTACCTACTCCTGCTCCTCTCTTCCTCCATGTTTGTGGAGGAGGGGTGGTTCTTGCTAAAATTCTCCGTTTTCCCTTAACCTTGTGATAAAGAGGATTGGTCCACAAAGGTGTATCGGATAAAGTTTTGCATTCTCCCTGAAGAGAATTGGGGTTGTGCATCCCTCAGTTTGAGAAGCATGTAGTGATGTAGTGTGGGGACTTAATTAGAACGATTGGAAATAGTACTGAATAGAATGATGCCGTCAGTTCCCAATTGGAATGAATGTGGTTCCAAGGGGAGAAGGCCTGTGAGCCATCCTGCACGGCAGAAAGGCAGAGATCGTGTGACCTTCGTACACTCATCACTTCACGTTTTGAGAAGGACCGAAGGGACCTTTAGTCCTATGGCCTGTGTGAATTAGGTCTGTGAGGTCCATAATAGGATAGTAAAGTCCAGTGAAGCAGCCTGTGTGGGGCATCGGAGAAGTGGCATGGTCGTGGGCCCCAAAGCGACTTGGCGGTCACTCACCTGTGCAGATGAGTGTCCTCCTGATGAGGCAGGAGCTGGACCTTCACTTGGCACCTCAGAAAGTGGTCCTATTGTGTGAATTTGACATGGAAATGGAGAATAAGCATGGGGGCAGGTGTGAGCTGGAGTATGAGGTCCATACGGTACCGAGGTGGACTTGAGGCATAGGAAGCGGTGTTGTACCAGGACTCCAATCACAGATTTAAAGCAAAAGACAGCTGAGTCTCAGAAGACAAAAGAGGAAAACCTCTAGCTGAGTTCGGATTGTTCCTTGATGTCATACGGCACTGAGCGTGCGCAGGGTCTTATGAGATATTTTGGCCGATGGTGCGGTGAACCACCCAGACCCCTTTGGGACTGAAGCGCTCTCTCCCAGCTGCTGGAAAAGTTGACTGTAGTGATTCAGTCATGTCCTTTGCCTGGAATTGCCTTGTTCAGAAATATTGGCGTCACCCAAGTTTTTCCTCCCTTTCTAGAGTCAGCCAGCCTAAGGACAATACCTGGCCCATGTGGGGATGTAAAGGATCTCACCCTTGCTCAAAGAGCAGGTCTCTGCAGGCACACTCAGCTTAAGGAAACTCACAGGGATCATCTGACATCCTAGCTGAAACCACAAGACAGTCCAACTATTTCTGCTCGATTCCCGTTCCTTCCCTCACTCACAGATGTTGTTTCCGAAAGCATTGCCTAGTACAATTTCATCTCAGAGTCTGCTTCCCAGAAATCTGATCCAAGTTTGATGTAGAGTTTGTTTCTAGACATTAAACTGCAAAAATCATTCCTGTTTGAGGGTGCATCTCCCTAGGCTCTTTCTTGAATAGAGGTCTCACTTCTCTACCTCAATCACCCTCTATTTTGATTCTTGCTTCTGAAATTGTACTAGCAGGTGCTGCCCCACCATATGTGCAGAACGGCCTGACAATTCTGGAGGGCATTTGCTTTAGTAAGTTCATATTCCTTGTTTTCTATCTCATCTTCATTTGCCCCTCGCACACCCCTTATTTTGCAGAGAGCTGCTACAGTACACATCCTTCCTTCTTAGTTTCTATGATTTACCTGTATTGCTGAAGACTGCACTTACCTAATGTCCTGTTTAAAAAGGAAGGGCCCAGACTCAATAATTATATGCAGATCAGGCTGAAATGAAAGGCATAGGAAAAACACTCTGTGAGGAAAAGCAGGTAACAGAGGTGCTGCACAGGTTAGAAACATGAGCGAGAAACCACCAAGTGAGCCTCAGCCCGGAGACCTGAAAGCTAATACAGAAGGGAGAGAGGAATGTTACACGCTGTCATTTCAATTTCCAGGGAGAAATCTAGAAACAACAACAACAGCAAGAAAAGGAAAGAAAAACAAATAAAAAGAATGTGAAAGTGATATTAAACTCTTCAACATAAGCTCAGGTCGTGGGGAAGCAGAATTTAAAAACGGTGCCTTTCCTGGCTTCATTTTAACTCACATCCCCACGTGACTGCAAGGTGATCGTTCTGTGAAAGTGCCATGTGGTAGACACGGTTTGTTGTTCAGGTGCTAGAATAATAGCATCAATAGACAGACAAGGGTCAATTGGAAGACAGCATCAGAGACAATCTGTGGATGGGAGAGATCAATTACAAGCAAAGGAAATGGGATTGATGCAGGTAGTCTCATCCACTGCCCAGGGAGCGTGAAGATGCAGGTGATCTTGGGAGTGCCACATGCTCTAATGGGAGAAGCCTGTGCTAGAGTGTCACCTGTCCAAATGGGACAAGGGCTGGGAAAAGAAAAGGTAGTTTGGAAAAGTCGGCAGGCACTTCCCAGGGGGCAGACTCTGTGGCAGTCAAGCAGAGAGCTGTAAAGAGGCATCACTGCAGGTCCAGACTAGACTGTGAAAGCAGCCCTTTGGGAGGCAAGTGTGAACCTGAAACCAGCTTCAACATTCTGATGAGGTGGCACCATTACCCAAGGCACAGAGTCCATCAGTTCAGATAACTTCTAGTCTATTTTCTCATTTGTAATCGATTCAAGAAAATGGTGAACAAGTTGAATGTGTGTCCATAAGTAGGGCTTAAGGTTCACTAGCCTGTGGACTCATATAAGGTTGGGATCTGGTCTTATTCACCTGTGTATCACAAGTGTCCATCACATTAGATATGCTTAGCCAATGTTTTATGAATTAATGAATGACAGACAACTGGGGAAAGAAATACCCCTGCAGCAGAGTTCCAGACCACAATTCTGGCAGTCACCAGTCAATACATCTGAGGGTCTTTGAGAGCCCAAAGGGTTGAATCCCAGAAAGAGATCAGTACTTTGCTTCCTTTCTCGGGCTCAGAACATCCCTTTTCAGGGGTTAAATCCCCCTCCATAGAGTCAGGCAGGCTCCCAAGGTTAAAAATGAGATAGGATCCCTCTTTCTTAAGTCCAAGTGTGAAAGAGAAGATACTGATGGCAAGGATTCATTAATTAATGGAACAAATGAGAGATGCTGTATCGTTTAGCAGTTCAGGGTATGGGCCTATCAGCCAGAGGACTAGATTTAAAATACTGTCTCTGGTACTTCCTAATTGGTTATGTTGTTTAGCAAGTTATCTATCCTTCCTGTGTTTCAGTTTCTTCCTTGTACAAAAAGGATAATAATGGTTCTTGATCAATGACATTTTCATGATGATTAAGTTAAGTAATCCATGGAAAACATTTAGAAGACTACTGATAAATAACAGCTGCATAATGTGTTGTGGGTGGGAGGTCAATGAAATCATAGTTCCTAATTTCGATTCAGGGGTAGGTATATCCATGGGGCGAATGTCCCATAATGGAAACTTGTGGTGCTTCTATGAGGGACTTTCTAGTTTTCCGCCGTTTGAGTCCTATAGCACATTCATCTTTTTCTTAATTTCTTACCAGTGAAACGTCAGCATTCATTTTCCTTGAAAGGGATACTGGGTGAAAGGCTAGATGTTTATGCGAATGATGTTAGATGCTGCCATTTTGCATTCCGAGCGATCGTACCAAGGAATAGCTCTCCCTCGGGCATCGACAACTGAGTATGTCACCACACTTTGGAATTGTTGTCCGTCTAAGAGGTGAACGCAGAACTACCTCAGTGTCGTTCTGCCGTTTTGAAATATAAATTAAGGCAGAAAGAATTATCTCTAGTGGTTTGGGAATGAAGACATAATATTACCGAGAGCATATATCAGAAAGCGAAGGTGTTTTTACTGGGGTCTGTCTGAACAGACCTGTGCCGATAGTCACAGACTCCCTTGGGGGCTGAGTCTGTGACACTTCTTACAGTACCGAGAATTTACTGATAACCCCAGCTGCCAGTTCCTCCACAGAATCCTCAATTAGGTCTGGAGCTGAAAGATATGTATGTTTCAGAACTACCTCGGTGTCATATAAGGTATCCCCCACTAGCCACCATGCGTTCAGAATTTATTTGAACCAGGTGCTAGAAGGTGGAGATACAACGGTGAGAAAAATCAAATCTGGAGCCTCATGGAGCACGCAGGCTGGGAGTGGAGAGCACCAGTGGTCACAGGACGCCAGAAAGATACTAAACATGGACGGCAACAAGTGGTGTGAGAGCTTAAAACTGAGTGTCGACCTTTGATGGCTGTGGCAGGTGGAATAATGTCTCCCACAGACATGCACATCCTCCTTGCCCAAGCCTGTGACTGTGTTACGTTTCATGGCAAGGGAGAATTGAAGGTTTAGATGAAACTCAGAGCGTCACCTGGCAGGCCTTAAAATAAAAAGATGATCCTGAATTATCTGGGTGGGTCCCATGTAATCACAAAGGCCTTAAATGGAGCAGAGTGAGAAGAATCAGGGAAGGAGATGTGGCCATGAAAGCAGAGGATGGAGATCCAAGTGATGCGGTTGCTGGCCTTGAACACAGAAGGAGTCACAAGCCAAGGAACGTGGGCAGCTCTGGAAGAGAGAAAAGTTAGGGAGACAGGTTCTCACCCGGAGCCTCCAGAAGGAGTGCAGCCCTGCACGCACTTTGAGTGAGCCCAGTGTCACCCGTTTTGGACTTCCGACCACCAGAACCGTAAAGAGAATAAATGTGTGTTGCTTTAAGCCATGGGTTTGGGGTATTTGGTTACAGCAACAATAGGAAAGTAACAGAGGGGGAGGGTGTGGAATCTTCTACCAGGTGATGGTTCTTGAACAGAGATCTGAAGAAATTTCAGATTCTACCTGGCAGGTGAGGTGAGGGCAGTGAGAGGAGCCATGGCTTCAGAGGAGGGGGAAGAGCCAGCAGGCGTCTGAGCTCATGGGGCCAGCCGGGCAGGTTCAGCACATTGGTTCTTCTAAAAGCAATGGGGGCCCACTGCAGGGCTTAAGTCTCACCAGACTGGCTTAGCACAGTGCCCATCTCTGATTGGTCCCCTGCTTTGCTCTGCCTATTGTCTCTCACACAGTTCTCAGAAGCACAAACTAGTGTGAACCGGGCACAATAAGAAAGGTAAATAGGCTGGCGGGACATTACACCATGAATTCCAAAGGCAGCTGCGTTATTTGTGCATTGACACCAGGCATCCTCTCCTTTCATATAAATGAGAAATGAAAAGCTGACACGTACACCAAAAAATAATCCCGGTAAATACTTTGTTTTATTGGGAATAGAGAGTACAATAACACAAGATTTGCTTTCATACTAAAAGCTAAATGAACTCTGGAGAACAGGTTGACGGATAAGTGTGGTGTGATATCTGGTGGCTAAAGTTACCAATTTTCATGTCTTCCTTCTTGGCATGATTTAGATACACTCAGTGATAAAATGTACACTGAAACCAATCCCCATTGAGGAACTACTATGCAGAAACCATGAAACAGAAGTCTTGTGGGTCCCAGGCCTGGCTGGTCCCAAGTCTGACTGTGATCCAGGTTCATGGCTACGAATAGGACCCTGGATTTAGAGTGTCACATTAGTGTAGTCGGGCGCCTATGCCTAAAACATGTAAACATAATCAGCTCATTGTATCATGCATGTGTGGCTGAATGCCAAGATTGCACTCTGATATGTGTGGAGCCCATGCGCTCCCTGCGGAGCAGAAAGGGAGCAGAAGAGCAAAAACAATAGAACTGCTCTCCCCACAATAGAACTGCACCCCCTGCAGTAAATTTGGTGCCTGCCATTTCTTTCTCTTATCAGGCCCTTGTGCATTCTTCCAACTGGGCATCTCACCACCAAAACCTTCCCTTCTCTATCAGCTCAGTGCTGACAGGGCTGAGGAGGAAATCAAGATGAACATGTGCTACCTCTGCTCTCCTTGGAGGTGGCAGATCAGTTAAAGAGTTGAGGGTAAGACAAATACTTAGATGTTCTAATACTGCATCGTAGAGCTACATAATTCCCCCCATTAAGGAGGTGTTTCATGACCAGAAAAGAATGAGGCCTAGGGTGGAGACGCAGAGCTGGGATCCATCAGACAACAGGTGAGTGTTGAGAAGTGATGTGAAGAATGGGCAGAAACACTCAGCACTACGACTTATACAGTGTAGTTGTTGAATAGATATTAACTCCTATGAAAGAGCACCCAGCATGGATGAGGTTCCATAGTGAGGTTCCATATGTATAGATGTGCATATATATGTATATACATACCCGCACATATACGTATATGGGGGATTTGAGAAAACCAGACTCTGTGGCCATTTGCTGAAACCCAGGCCTCTCCCTCGCTCACCCTGGGGCCTGAGCTCCTCCTGCGGATACTATGCTGAGCATTTTAGATGGAAAACTGAGCCTGTGAGAGGTGAAACCTGAGGACACAAGTGACAGAATCAGAATGCACACCAACAGCTGTGTGAAGTGTGCCCTAAAGGACCTCTTTCCCCCAGGCCATGACCTCCACTGTGCCATTTCCTCCTCAGGGATGGATGCCTGCTAGGATGATGCAAGGGTGGGCCAAAGCAGGCCTGGGCATGCCCCGGGTGGCTGATTTGTCTCCACCTTGAGGACACAGAGGGCAGTGGGCCCCAGTCTGGACCCCCAGGATCCTGTGTGCCGGCGAAGGCCCCTCAAGGATGTGCAGCCAGGGTCGGGCCATGCCTGGACATGCCCTTCCTGTCCCGCAAGTCGAGGGGAAGCCTGTGCTAGTGCCCCAAGTGAGACACTTCCAGAAACCCGCCACCGGAGCTTGATATGGGCGTCATAAAAGAGTATTTTGCCAGAGCTATCATATACATATATGTGCATGTATATGTACATGTGTACTCACACCTCTACGGATATGGTGGACTTGAGAAGAACCAGGCCCCCTGGCCACAGGTCTTGCTGAAATCCAGGCCTCTCCCTCCCTCAGCCTGGGGCCTGAGCTCCTCCTGCTGGTCCTTTGCTGAGCATTTCAGATGTAAATCCAGCCTCAGAGAGGTGAACCCTGAGGGCACAAGTGACAGAATCAGAACAGAGCCACAGCTGGGTGAGGTGTGCCCTTAATGATCTCTTTACCCCAGGCTGAGGATGCCACTCTGCCTTTTCCTCCACAGGGAATCATGCCTGCTGGGAGGATGCAGGGGTGGGCCAAAGCAGGCCTAGGCACGCCCCGTGTGGCGGCCTAGACTCCTCCTTCGGACAGAGAGTGCAGTGGGACCCAGTCTGGAACCCAAGGAGCCCTGTGTGCCGGTGAAGGCCCCTCAAGGATGTGCAGCCAGTGCGGGCTGATGCCTGAACCTGCGCTCCCTGAGCCAGGCCACGGGGAAGACTGGGCAAGTGCCGCAGGCGAGACATTTCTCAGAAATCCGCCACTGGAGCTTGAAATGGGTGTCAAAAAAGGGTGTTTTGCCAGAGCTACCATACACATATGTGCATATGTATTTACATATATACTTAGGCATATGTGTATATGGTGGATTTGTGAAGAACAAGGCCCTGTGGCCCACAGATCTTGCTGGAAATCTAGGCCTCCCCTCCCTCTCCGATGGGCCTGAGCTCCTCGTGCTGGTCCTTTGCTGAGCATTTCAGATGTAAAACTGAGCCTCAGAGAGGTGAACATTAGGGGCACAAGTGACAGAATCCCATTTCAGACACACAGCTGTGTGTGGTATTCCCTCAAGCCCTCTTTCCCCCAGGCCGAGGCCGCCACTCTGCCTTTCCCTCCACAGGGATGGATGCCTGCTGGGAGGATGGAAGGGTGGGCCAAAGCAGGCCCGGGCACGCCCTGTGTGGTAGGACATGACTCTTCCTTGAGGACGGAGAGTGCAGTGGGACCCAGTCTGGACCCCAAGGAGCCCTGTGTGCCGACGAGGAGCCCTAGAAGGTGTGCAGCCAGGGTCGGCCAATACCTGAACAGGCGCTCCCTGAGGCCAGGCCACGGGGAAGCCTGCGCACGTGCAGCAAGCAAGACATTTCTCAGAAATCCGTCACTGGAGCTTGTAATCGGCCTCAAAAAGAGTGTGTCGCTAGAGATACCATATACACATCGGTGTATATATATGCACATATGTACTTACACACCCGTGCATATGCGCACACATGCACTTACACATGTGTGCATATGTGCACACGTGCACTTGCACATGTGTGCATATGCACACGCACACTTGCACATGCGTGCATGTGTGCGCACGTTATACACCTGTGTGCATGTGTGTGCATGTGTGCTCACGTACATGTGCATAGGTGTGTGCATGTGCCCTTACACAGGCGTGTGTTTGTGCACATGTGCGCTTACACGTGTGTGTCTGAATTTGGGCTTACACATATGTGTGTATGTGTGCGCGTGAGCACTTACGCATATATCTGTATATATGCACATATGTACTTACACGTATGTGTATATATACATATATACTTACTCGCATGTGTATATGTACACATTAACACGTTACACATATGTGTATATGGTGGATTTGAGAAGAACAAGGCCCTGTACGCACAGTTCTTGCTATAATCCAGGCCTCTCACTCACTCTCCGTTGGGCCTGAGCTCGTCCTACTGGTCCTTTGCTGAGCATTTCATATGGAAAACTGAGCCTCAGTGAGGTGAACATTAGGGTCCCAAGTGACAGAATTAGAATTCAGACACACAGCTGTGTGACGTGTGCCCTAAATGGCCTCTTTCCCACAGGCCGAGGACGCCACTCTGCCGTTTCCTCTACAGGGATGGATGCGTGCTGGGACGATGCATGGGTGGGCCAATGCAGGCCTGGGCACGCCCTGTGTTTTAGACCTTGACTCCTCTTTGAGGACAGAGAGTGCAGTGGGACCCAGTCTGGAACTCAAGGAACCCTGTGTGACAGCGAGGTCCCCTCAAGGATGTGCAGCCAGTGTCAGCCGTTGCCTGAAACTGCCCTCCCTGAGCCCAGCCCTGGGGAAGCCTGTGCAAGTGCCATGAGCGTGACATTTCTCAGAAATCCGCCACTGGACCTTGAAATGGCCGTCCAAAGAGAGTGTTTTGCCAGAGCTACCATATACACAGATGTCTTATATATATATATGTACATATATACATTCACAGATGTGTATATGGTGGATTTGAGAAGAACCGGGCCCTGTGGCCACAGGGCTTGCTGAAATCCAGGCCTCTCCCTCCCTACCCTGGGCCTGAGCTCCTCTTGCTCCTCCTTTGCTAGGCATTGCAGATGGAAACCTGAGCCTCAGAGCGGTGAACCCTGAGGGCACAGAAGTGACAGAATCAGAATTCAGACCCACAGCAGGGAGAGGTGTGCCCTTAAGGACCTCTTTCCCCCAGGCCGAGGCTGCCACTCTGCCTTTTCCTCCACAAGGATGGATGCCTGCTGGAGGATGCAAGGGTGGGCCAAAGCAGGCCTGGGCATGCCCCGGGTGGCTGACTTGTCTCCGCCTTGAGGACACAGAGGGC
>PUFA01002476.1:0-26692 GCA_003508835.1 Eonycteris spelaea | reverse complement strand
TCCACATAAATTAATATGTATTAAATCTATTGAATTACCTTCATCGTTATATATCGATATATATTAATATCTATATCAATATACATTAATGTTCTATGTTAATATCTTTTCAATGTCTTCATCTTTATTTTCCCCAGAACTCTTTTTGTAAATTATCATGAATATTTGAATTTAATTTTATATTTTGACATAGTAATACTACTTTTTAACTTTAATCTCATAATATCCTCTGTTAGTAGTTAGTGTAGCTCTGTGCTGTAACAAATAGACATTAACATGAGATTTAACTAGCAAATATTTTGTTAGGTGATATCACTGTGTAGAGAAATGATTAGGAAGCAGATCAACCTTCAAACCACATGCCTTCTGACCCCAAATGAGAAAGGGGACAAAACAATCCTCGTCTGTTGTGTCTTTTAAGTGACTAGTCTGTCATTTAAGTGAGTTTCTGCATGATGGGCAGGGAGTCCTCAATTCATAGTGAGGTGGCAGATAACTCATGTGTCTCCCAGGAAGACACCTCCCTTAGCATCTCTGCATTTCTCTTTCATTATCTGTAAGCAGCCCTTTGGAGCATGTGCTTTACGTAAACTCAGCGATAGGCTTCGAAGGACAGCAACACACACCTCGTCAATGTGCTTCCTATGGCTGGAGATCTGTGAGGCACAATCTCATTGTTACCATATGATCATACCTAATGAGAGGTTTTTGGGAAATTACTCACTTAGATCTTTTGGAAAATATTTGTACTGTCATAATCAGAAAATACATTTTGTATGTCTTTTGTTTAATCAAACAGAAATATCAAAATTCTAATAGTAATTCAAACACATAATATTACTTAGAATAAAGGGACTCTTGCAGGTCGAGTCAGCAGGTTGAGTGAGCTCTTCATCTCAAGATGAAGGACTACACCGAGATTCACTTGCCATCTCTTTTAGAGGTGAACATCATGGAAAGGTCAGTACCTCTGAAATAGATCATAGAGTCTAAATGTGAATATTGATTTTGAATTGGAAATGCAGTATCTCACAGTTTACCAAAATTTTATTAAAGATTGTTGTTTACAAATTCTCCAAACAAATGTGCTAGCAATATAGACATATGTTTAGTATTTATTTAAAATAAAATGTATCAACATGAATATTAAACTATTTGCATGGTTGAATGCCACACTTATGTTCATTCTCTAGGGTTTGTATATTTTAAAATGCATTGTCTATAAAAATAAACTCAACATTGTTATTTTTTATATAGAAAAGAGCAAATGTATCAAACATATTTTATTAACTTCTTGAAAAGTTGATATTTTGCTAATGTTTAGAAAATATTGTTCATTTTTAATTTCTAACATTATGCAAACTTAATATATTAATTCTAAAATAAGAATACTATGCATATAAGTATCAACATTTTTTTTAAATTCAAATTCCCTGAGTGAAGAAGTAATCTTATCAGTTCCCTATTAAAGTAAAAAATTCACCCTTCGCTTTTAATGTGAATTGGTCTTGTAACAATGAAAAAGCAAAAAAATTTATACAGTTTATGTATATAAATATTTTTTGAATTGCTTTCTATTGATGAATAGAGTTGATTTCATAAAGAAATATAAAGGATAACAGTCCGCCAGCAGATATGCAGATACAGAGAAAAAGCATAATTAAAAATCCAGAAATTCATGTTTATAGACTATGAAAAATGAAAAATTATAACAAGGGCCAAGGAAATGATGAAAGAGTAGTTCTAGTTAACATCTCATTATTCAAGAGATTTAAAATACCCTATACACTGAGAACATTGCCATCATTCTTATACAAACCACAAGTTTGTACTTAGGATTTTTAATATTAAGTACAATATTTCAGGGATAACTATTGTTCTTGATTTTAAAAAATAAATAAAAAGCTATCTCTAAACTATTACTATAATACAAATAACTACACGAGTGCATCACTCTTTGCTAAGATTGTTTTCTATTTTAATTTGATTTATTGTCCAATATGAGAGATGACTTTACCTGAAGATAACCTTTACTGTGTTTTTGGGCTTCTAAATCTTATTTGGAGATAGGAAACTTTGCCTTTTTAACTGTTGAAAGGGTGACATTTTACAAATGATATTCCTAGTCTGGCCTCATGAACCTACTAAATCAGAATCTGTAAGTGATCCAAAAAAATCTGAAAATTTTAATAAGTTCTTCAGCTAATTCTTATGGTTTTAAAGTTTGACGGCCAATGACTAAGAGAGAGGAGGCAAACTCTATTCAGCACAATGAATGAAGCAAACAAACACATAGACATCCTTAACGACAAATGCAGTTTTCTGGACTTGAGGGAATTGTGTATATCTCCAGGTCTTCCATTTTTCTTTCCTCAAGATGAGGAAATTTCATTGCTCTTAATAGAAGCAAAACTTAACAACAGTAAGGACAGTTTGGGAAGAATGTAAAAAGCAGTGTCTAAGCATTTGATCCTTTCTTAATTTCTTATCTACAATGCATCTTAAGAATTCTGGAAGAGTCAGAATCCCTTTTCTGCTCTATGTCAATTTGAAACAGTTTTTCTCAGTGAAATATGTAAAATTAAATCACCCTTATAAAATTACTCCAAGGATACAAATACAGTTGGTGTATTTTTTTTCTCTTTTTATTATAGTTATCTCATAGTAGATAAAGAAACCGTTTCTTAATTGGCCTGATTTTCAAATATATTGAATGCTAACATGTGAAACTAAATTAGATTTTTCTTCAGTAAAAGGAAGGTAATAGAGCCCGGTCAAATCCCAGTGCAGCTTTATAGTATCTATATACAACCACATTTACATACTAAACCACATGGCATTTAAAAAATTACGTGGCACATATAACTTTTACTTTTATTGTTACTTCATGAACCTAACAATAAAGTAGATTTGAAATTGTAGAATAATTGTGTCATCTATATTTAAAATGTCAAATCTGGGTCTAATATTTGAAAATTACAAATTCTGTTATTTACTACAGTCATTATTCACAGGACAAAGTTTTAAAAATAATCTGATTTAGAGGGATTTATTGTAGTATATATTTTCAAGTAATAATAATCAATTGAAATGTTAAACGATATTTATGAATAAATTTTTACATCTGTGATAAAATTATTTGGTAGTATTTTGCATATAAATCTGTAGCAGTTAAATTTCCTGGGTTGTACTTTATATGCAAAGATTTACTTTATACAAGTGATTTGGAGTTATTTTGATCAATTTTCTTCTTCCTAAAATGCAACTGTTTGTAGTAAATTTTACAACGTTTTATGATTCAGCAATATAAAATTTTAAGCCTTAAATGGTATGGGGAAGCAAAGTATATATTGTTAATAAAGGAAGCGAGTCCAAAATTACTACCTACTTACTATATGATTTAAACTATTTGTATTCCGGAAAAGGCAAAAGTATACAGAAAGGAAATGATCAGTGGTGGTGGATTCAGGGGATGGGAATGTGACTAGATGCACAGGAGATTTTATTTGGTCAGTGAAACAGCCTTCTTTGTATGATACAGTTATAGTGGAAATATGACATTATACAGTGTGTAACTCAGTAGCACTTACAACACAAAGAATGAAGTCTCGTAAAATGTGGACTTTAGTTAATAGTGTATCAATATTGGTTCATCAGTTGTACTAAATGGACCATATGAATGCAAGACATGAATAAACGGGAAACTGGCGGTGGGTGATGCACATGGAACTGCATACTGTGCTCAATTTTTCTTGAAACCAAAAAGTACTCTAAAACACAAAGTTCATTAATCTTCAAAAATATGCAGCTGTTTTACGTGTGAAATTTAGGGGTGGTAAGGACAGTGCAAACAGTAAGATAATGAAGTATAAGATTTAAATTTGATATCTATTAAAACTGAGGGTTTTAACTGAGTTATTATCTAGTCTCTATTGAGTATTAATTTAGGAAATGATACATTTCAGTCAAAATTTGCGGGATTGTTTAAAACGGCCAATAATGCCCTTAGCGTTGCTCTTGAAGGAAAAATAGGAGCTAGTGCTGCCATCAGGAATATGCAGGAACATGGGCATGAAACCCAACTTAGATAAAGCTTTGTCAAAGAGCTTCTGGTGAAGAGCTTTCTGGAGGATATTTTCAGAAATATGAAAGCATCTGTCTCTCCAATGTTGTAGGTGCATATTAGAGATATAATCATGTCCTCAAGCATGATCTTAGCAGTCCTTTTCTGGACAACGGGGCAACGGGGATCTAGCTGATCTCTTGAATCTTAAGCTTCATCACTAAAGCTGTAGAGTTCCCCTACCTGCCTCTTTTATTGTAAAAGCTTGCTCTCAATTCTATCATCAGTAAATCTAGCTTTAACAATTGAATTCTTGAATTTCAGACACTCAACAGCTACTTGTTTAAAATAGCTGTTAAAAAGTCAACTGGAAGAGGGTTAATGATACAGTTTATTATCAAATGATAAATTATAAGTATATGAATTAACAGCAAGAGAAAGATATGTTTTTAAAGGCCTTTGGAGAAATCTTTTATTGGGCTATACATCTAGGCTTCTGAAATTAACCAATAGATTTGGATTTTACTCAACAGACAGAAAAGAGAAACTAGTGTAGTTAATAATATTATACCAAACTCATAACAGTAGAACTGGGAAATACCTTTCAGATAGTTTATTCTAAGTCTTATAAACTGTCAGTCAGTGCATAGATCAAGCCCATAGATCAAACAAAGTCAGATGATACTTTAAAAAGAAAACTTCCATTGCTTGCCAAATGTAAAAGGTTATGGAATTTGTCGGGAGCCATTTTGAGGAAAACTAGACTGTTTGTTAAGCAGGATGTTTTTGCAGAGCTGGCCAGCTTTGCAGTCTGCTGACTCAGGAGGAGGTGCACCTGGTGTGGGGGAGAGAAACTGAATGTTCTTTGAATAGCTACAGAGTTTCAGTGTTCGTTTGTTACTTAGGGGTGTTTTGCGTCTTACGCACTCTGTAGGGTATAAATATGCTGTGCAAAATAAACTTGCTGCTGCAGTATTGACTGTTAGTTCTCCCGAATCTATCTCTCTTTCTGTCTTTTTCTTAATCCTCACTCCCCACCTCAGGTGCTGTTCGACCTAGGCCGGCTGGCTCCAGCAGGAATTCACATAAAATTTTGAATTTACTTTCAACTTTTAACATCTCGTGCATGTGCATTATTACATAGTAGTTACCCTTATTAAAAAGAACATGCAGTGTTCAATTGTATACTTCCACCATTTTCCCTATGAATTGATGTTCAGTGCATTCTGTTTGATTTTGTTATCTTTCTATCCTCTCTGCCATCTTAAAATAAGATCCATAAAATACGGATCTTGACTTTTTGCTATATTCGTATTTAAATTACATTTTTCTCGCAATGGAATATGTAAATTGCCTCAATCATGAAACTGGTACTTTCCAGGGTGTCAAATAAAATCAGTCCCGCCTGGTAACAAATAGAACAGAATTAAAATTTTATCATCTAATGCTCATTATTATAAAGGCTCATTTATTTCTAGCCTGGATAAAATTGCATTTTTATGATATGTTTTGATAATGGTAGAAAAAAAGTGTGTTGGAAAAATTAAGAAAGGTTAATGAGATATTTTGTCTAGAAGTTAATCTGTTTAAACATCAACTAACAAGTAGTATTTGAAATGCTGCCAGTGGTATGAATTGGATGTAAATTTTTTCTTAAATTAGATCAGTGAATTTGTTCAGTATTAATTATTTCTATCCCGATTGTAGAAAATGCATAGAAAATATTACTTCTAAAGTTTGAAATAAAAGATGTCATTTTTCTATGTTAAAGCTAAAAGTTCATTAGCTGCAGACTTTATATTTCTATACTTTATAAGAATCAAGAAACTATGGACAGCACCAAAATTTAGCCCTTTTTCACACATTGTAACAAGACAAACAAGGAAACAATTTAAGCAATGTCTAATTCTACAAAAAAGAAATTTATTTAGTTCATGAAAATTATTCCAGAATATAACTAACATCTGCTTTCTTGTATCAAACTTAAGTTGTATGTATTTTGATCTTCACAAGTTAGCAATTCATTGCTCTTATTATTGAAGCCATGCGTGTTAGGTGTCTATTGCAGCATAACAATATTAACACAAACTTAATAAGTTAAAAGATACATATATTATCTTGACATTTGTGCGGGTTAGGAATGAGTCACCTGTGTTTTCTGTTTCATAGTCTCATAGTATGTGCAAAAATTATAGAGAAAAAGCAAACAGGCTGTCCCTCTGCCCTTACACAATTAACATTCTAATAAACTAGACCCCCAGAGAGTAAATAAATAAAGCTTTCATTTATACAAACATGTGGGGATTTCATTTCTGACTCAAAATTATTAATGTTCATGTCATGTTAACATAAAACTTGGATGGTGACAAACGGACAACAGATAAAAGAATTAATTCTGGAATATTCCCTCTATTTACTATGGTAAATAACTTACAACTAGACCCACCAAATTGATTTTCTTTGGTCACAAACAATCAGTCGCTTTAATTGCTGCTAGAAGAGGGAGAAAAAAATAAGGTGGCAATTTCCCTCGTTAGCCTTTAACACGAGAATTAATATCAGATAAAATTATCACTTAGTATATATCCAAAAAAAATTAAAAGTGGGAATTGGAACAAGCATTTGCATGGCAATATTCATTTAATTATTATTCACAGTAACTTAAAGTGTGGAAACACCCATTAAGAGATGAATGGACGAACAAAATGTGGTATATACCTACAATGGACTGTAATTCAGTCTTAAAACATGTATGTTAAGTGAAAACAGTCAGACACAGGACAAATACTATATGATTTGAGATTCCAAGAGTAGTCCAATTCATAGAGACAGAAAAGAGAATGATGGTTACCAGGGGCTAAGGAGGGTGGATGGATGAGTTACTTTTTAATGGACATGGAGTTCCAATTTGGCAGGATGAAAAAGTACTAGATATAAGTGGCGGTGACGGTATCAGAACAGTGCGAATGTACCTAATGCAAGTGAACTGTACACTTTAAATGAGTAAAACGATAACTTTCATATGATGTATATTTTACACAGTAAAAAAAAAATTCCAAAGGTGCGGAGGAACATCATCAGTATTGTTAGAGCATGAAAACCATTATTTTCAAAGCTGTCATTTATCAGTGATATCCGTGTTTCTTAATTTGGTTTCAATGTGCATCTCATTTTCACATTAAGAAGCAAAGATTTGTGTTACTGTATTGATATTTCTTGATTCCATAACTGTGGTTTTGAACATTTATTCTCCAACCCATCATCAGCGATACGAGTACCAGTTGCAACAATCTGGCAGTGATGCACACTGTGAGGCCATACATCCGCTTCCCAGTCTAAAAAGAGTAAAGAGTATATGTCAGAATCCCCCAGAAGATTCTGATTTACCCTTCTCTGGGGGCAGGATATTAGTTGAATAACACTAATTGAAGTCTCCTATTCCAACGAGAAATGACTGATAGATTTGGTTACATCAGAATAATAGACTATCATGGCAAAGATGTTATAAATGATTAAGAGACAAGCAAGAAACTAATAGCAAATATTTACAACATATATACGTAGATATAGATATAGATATAGATATTTTTTACTCTGAAAAACAGCGTCCAGATGTTGAAAGAATTTTTTGAAAACAACTGTTTGGCCAACATAAACAAAATTAAAAGGTAATGTATTTTTGTTATATTACTCATAATTTTTTGTGTGAGATAAAGATTTAACTTAACCTTTAAGATTTAGCTTTTCTGTTCCTCTTGGGCCTTTGAGAAATAGTCATCAATATATATTCCTTATCAATAGCAATAGTTGCCTTTTTTTTCCTTATTACTTTTTGGGAACTGTAAAAAATCTTTACTTATTTTAGTCTACAGAATTTATTTCAATAGTTAAGCACATAAAATCATACCAACAAATTAAGGAAACATCTATTTACAAGTTAGTTGCAATTATTCCTCATTTTATTGTTGTAAAAACGAAGATGAGTAAATTTGTGTAGCTATTCACGTATCATTCAGCCAGTGAAGACAGAATTTGAAGTTAAATTTACCATAGTTCAAGGCCTTTTCTTGTATTGTCTATATCATTTGTTTCTTCTCATGGAAACAGAGAGTTGGAACCTTAACCAAAGTAGAATGTTGGCAGAAAGTAACAGAACACTAAGTTTCTATGAAAACCCAGGAAATAATTATCAAGGCGACGAAATGATATTAAAATTGAGATGTCCTATGTGAATTATAACCTTCCCTATTAAGGTAACAAGTGGATCTGGTATTAGAAACACCTTTCAATTTTTTAACCAACTTGTCCAATTTACTGCATGTCATTTTAATTGCAACCATTAGCCTAATTTACTGCAACTATAAGGATAGGCAAAATATGATCAAGATTAATTTTAAAACCTTTGATATTTTTCCAGAAGTTAATACAATAAGGATTAATCTCTCCTTGTACAAGTTGCAGATATGAAAAACTCAGTGTCATAAATATTGAAATAAATTTTGGCTGAATTTCTCCTGTATATCAATACAACTGTGAACATTGCACTCTTGTGTTAGCAAAGAAGACATATTTAAATTTATAGACAAGAAAATATTTTGAAATAGCATCAAGAAATGTACACTGCCCATGGTACAACTAGTCCAGGGTGCGGCCAAGATTCGCCACCACGCACTCTGGCCATACAGACTAAGCCCTATGCCTCTCAGGTGGTAGAACTCTGGCTTGGAGTCAAATTATTCAGGTTCAGCCCAAATCTGTTCTCTATTCTCTATTGGCCTGCTATATTTATTACTCTGGTCACAGTTGTCCTCTGTTATAAAAATAGCTCTAGAGTTATGAGGCCTTGATATATTTAACCATTTCTAATAGTTTGTATGTTATTTACTTTGGGAAAATAATGGCATGGGGAAAACAAATGCCAAGTGCCCTAAAATACTATTATATTTGAGAGCTACATTTTAACATTCAAGTAGTCTAGATTACTTTATTTCGAAATACTAAGCATCATTTATGTATCACAGATTTTGTGGTCTATGTCACTTGAAGCTAGTGTAATATTTTATGACTATTTTCTTCCTAGTTACCCTATTGAATGGAGATATAAAGAGTACCAGTTTGAATGAAGATCTCATAAAATATTACTTTTGATCCTCCTTTGCCAACTATGGGACATCTAGGTTTATATAACCACTTCTCATTGTTTCAAGAGAGTATTATCTCAGGAGATCTTACTAACCATAGTTATCTTTATGATTGCCATGTCATGTAACCTCATATAGTTTGTACCATGTTATACATAGGTGCCTGAGAGTTCACTGCCTTCTTGGCTATGACCCTAAAACTGAACTACCAGGTTTCTGATTTGGTACTTAACCATGTTATACCATTGTCATATATTTATATGCCAATTTTCTCTACTAGAATTCAAACTTCGTCTAAGCAGATGCCATGTTACCCCATAACCTAACATCTCAAATTGGTATTCATTTAAAATTTCATATGTTCATTTATTTTTACATATAGCCATGTCTTTTAACCTTTAATCAGGACATCCTGTGTAATACTTGAATTAACTATTTATTTTCAGATAAGTTACATATTCTTTCAATTACATTCTTGGGTGTGATTACAACATTAAGAGTAACATGACCCACCGTTTCTATGTCCTTCTTGTCAAAATTAGGAGCTTAGATTCAATAATATCTTTGTGAAAGTTATGCATCTATCGCAATTTTTTTCATTATTTTACCCCACTGGTGAAAAAAAATGTCAAGAAAATTGTTCTTTCCTAACAACTGATATGTTTTTGTTATATGATCACAGCCTATGTTGTAGCTAATAATGTTTTCCTTTTGATCTGCTGGAGCCTCAGAGTCAATATTGCATTCATCTTTGCAATTTTACAAGTTGAATGCAATATACATGTATCATGATAACTTTTTCTCTGGTTCCCGTATAGTCTTTGCCTTCCTTCTCCTTAACTATGTTTATATGCTTAGATAGTATATCGTTTTAGAAAAGACTTCGTATCTATTTTGGAATTCTGTGGGGTATATACAAACAGGTGACTACTAAATACTCTGTTTCTAAGAGTCTGAGCATTTTAAGCCTACATTTTTCTCCTGTTTAAGTTGAGAGTGAGAGGTATTAACATCAGTTTCTAATATATACTTTCCTTTTTTGTTCTGAACAAGTACAAATTGCAGATTTGTGGCTCTTAGATGAGTTGGGGAAACTCATCTTTATGTAGGTACAAATAAACTGTTCGGATAAGATAATTTTGCATATTTAAGTTTTACTCTGTTTCTATACTCTTTTTCTTCTCAACACAAATCAGTCTCATTTATGGTCACAGAAGGGAGGTCTCAAACAATTTCATTCATAGTAATAATGCAATTTACACTTGTTAGTTTGAATGTAATTTAATTAAGATTGCCTTAATTTTGTTTGCTTCCAATAGAAATAAAACTATTTTTTTCTAAGCTTGTATGTATTTAGAAAATGAGGAATTTTAGGCCTTCAAAGTAGCTGAAAAGTGGCTCACCTAAATGAAAATTTCCTGTAAAAAGTTTGAGGAACTTTATGCATTTTAAGCCCTTCGACATGATACATTAGGAAAAATAGTTTTTTGGTGAGTGGCCAAATCATTTTTTCTTTCCTCAATTCACTGGTGGTGCATATATTTCAAAGACTGATCACATTCTGTTAGCCTTAGAAATGTATTTGATTCCTGCATGACTTTTAGATAATTAAATGAGTAATAATCCAGAGTATGATATGGAATATTATCTTTGAGTCGAGCTTGCATTTTGTGCATCAGGTTTTATATGTTGTAGAGCAGTGATAATTGTGTTAACTTTCCTGTGTTATGTTTCAAAAACTGTATTTAGCATCATCTGGTAGAGAACTCTCTGGAATATTGACACTTCATTTTAAACATCTCAGATTGTTTTCGAAATTGCAGACTGCAAATATCTCAAAGATATTTCAGGCAAATAAGAAATAGTTTTTTTCTGAAAATATCCCGTAATGTTTTAAACCTCCAGTTAACTTTATGTTCTACTGACCTGACATAACACAATCTAAGCAAAACTGATTAAAATGAGCCTTTTAAATTTTTATTCATACTTCTCTAAATATATTTTTATTTTGATATGCCTACTTATATTGCCTATAAAAATAAAGTGCTAGATTTGTTGAAAACATATTATAAAATAAAATTAATTCCAAATATATCATAAAGAATGGGAAAATCTCTACTAGTTCTAATTAATTTACATTGATGAAAACAGTCATCCTGGAGCAAGATTATGTATACAACACAGATATAATTTGCATTAGTTAATTGTATTTTATTGTACATCTGAAAACTTTAAAGAGACATTAAATGTTGGTTTTTTTTTTAAAAAAAAAAACAGGCCAAGAAATTCTTGCTTCACCAAAATGCATTTTAATGAATAGGAATAATAAATCTGAAAAGATTAAGTATATCTTGAAACTTTATATGGTAATTACACTGGTTTTTATAAACTTTCAACACTTTTGTATTTGTTTCATTTTATTTATTCCCAGGATTTTTTTTTTTTGTAGATGATCAAGGCCTTTTATGATCCCGTGAATATATAAAAAGACAAAGTCAATGAAATTCATAGTAATTTGAAATACTCTATTGCCGCTTGAAGCCAAAGGAACCCAAGATATGCACAAACTTATAATCGAAGATCTGCAGATGTTTAAAGAACTCTGACACATTGATGAGTGAAGAAAAAAAATGTCCCAAGACCAAAAAATAAAAATAATAAAGAAATAAGTTGGACTAGGAACTGATCGAGGAAAATATAAAACTTGGCCAAAAAATTTATATTTATACACACACAGAGAGAGAGAGAGAGAGAGAGAGAGAGAGAGAGAGAGAGAGAGAGAGAGAGAGAGAGAGAAAGCATTCAAGTTTACTAACTACTAGGGAATTGTAAAATAAACCACAAGAAACTACCACATGTCCACATGTTCATCAGAAGGGTTAAAATTGGTCTACCATTTGATCCAGCAATTCCTCTCCTGGTTATTTACACAAAATACTTGAAAATTCATATCTAAAAAGATATCTTCATTATTCAAAGAGCTCAAGGACATTGAAGTAACTGAAGTGTCCTACAATAGATGATTGGGTAAAGAAGCTATGGTACATATGTGCAAAGGAATATTACTCAGCCATAAGAAGAGATGAAATACTGACATTTGAGACAGCATGGATGAATCTCGAGATAACCATGCGAAGCGAAATAAGCCAGACAGAAAAAGTTGAAAATCACATGATATTATATATCGTGTGATTCAACCTAAAATCAAAGGATGAACCTGAAAACTGAGACTGATGGACATGGACAATAAACTAATCGTTTCCAGAGGGTAGACAGGAAGGTTAAGGAAGGAGGTAGACTAGGTAAAAGAGTCAAATATGTGGTATATGTGGTGATAGAAGGAAATTTAATTATAGGTGATGAACACACAGTGTAAATACACACACACACACATTACTGTTAAAATATACAGATGAAATTTAATGGATTTCATTATTCCATATCACCATTAATTAATTAATTAATTAGTTTATAAAAGACAGACCAAACCAAATTTGAAACAACCGAAGTTCTCAGAGATTGCTGATGAGATAAATGTAAGTACTACATTTTGGGAAACAGTATGACATCACTAGTTAAGTTTGAACATATCCATATCCCCTTACTCAGAATTTCTATACCTAAGTATTTACCCAACAGAAAAGCACTCATGTGCTGATAAAAGATATGTACAAAGGAATCCACTCTTTGTAGTGTAGACACGGACACTATTCGTTATATCAAAAAGAAGAAAACCTAAATGTCAATCAACAGTGCATAGGATACATTAACCATAGTATATTTGTGCAATGGGATTCTATGGACCAATGAAAATGAATATGACTACAGGCAATGATTTGGATGTATCTTAGAAATAAATGTGAGCAAATTTACTCAGTAAAATTTCCAATTAAGTCAATTGCTATAAAATACTAAAAAGGAAACACTAATCCAATCAGAATAGTTGTTTTTGTGAGCCAGAGACGGATAATGTTATACTCTTTGATCTAGATGCTAGTTAATTCCAGAGACATAGTTAGAAAAATACAATTATCAAAATGTTTATAAAGCTCTAAATCTATAAAAACAAAAGGAAAGTTATTCAATTTTCTGATGATTTTACTCTTTTCATCAAAGATATAATAAAATAATTTTGACAAAATGCAGGAGTTCTTATTGTTCTGATAGTTTTTGTTTAATTAATATTAAGGAATTATCTGATTTAATGCTCAGTGAAACAATGCTGCATAGTTTTGTTTTGATTTTTAGCAAAAAAGCATGATTTGGAAACATGGAGCACTGTGTTATCAGTAGCAGGGACTCAGAGATGACAGTAATCAAGTAAGGTAGGTTAGATCTGGAAGATGGGGTTATCAGAAGGAATGCAAGTTAGGATGAAAAAACACATGGATTTATCTGGTCCTAGGTTTCTGAATTCAGAATTGTAAGCCAGAGATTATGTTTATGATCTGAAAATTGAGTGACCATGTTCACAGATCAGGATCAGTTTGACGAGTCTTGTAGGACACATGAGTACAGGCAGAGCCTTCTGTTGTTTTATATTATAGAGCACCCATGAGAATCTAAGCTGGGTAGGAAGAATAAGTGGAAGGAGGCATGACTACAGTCTTAAAAGAGGGACTTAGACACTCAGTAAAGAACAGGCTTCACCGGAAAAGAACAGTGTGCTTTTCAGACACACAAAAAACCCTGTCAGGCAGCTCAGAACACACTCACAACAGGAGTCAGTAACATCTGAGCAGGACAAGGCCAGCTGATTCTGAAGTAACCTCTTTCGTGGGAGAGGCTCTCTAGGGCTTTATTATTTTAGAACATTCACACTGAAATTAGACCATGAAATGAGGTTGAGATAAAGGTGCAATCAATCAATCAATCAATCAATCATTCATTCAATCAATTAAAAAGAAAGATCTGAAGGCAGGAAATGAATGGTAGCTCCTGCTTCTGTCAATTACTAAGGGAACTAGGGAACTTTTCATTTAAGACAATATTGATTAAAGTTTGATCAAATATGATAAATATGCTAAATCCTATGATCATGAAGAATAAGGTTAATGAACACAAAATATAAATACATCAAAAGTTTTACTATTTCAGTCTATATCGTTCCCTTTTCCAAAGCATAATAATGAAGACAAATCTACATTTTTACCTTTTAACCACTACTGGGATGGATAACCTTACAAGGTTCTTAAATTCTCTCGGCATCAGGTCTGCCACTGATGACAATACTATCTAACCAATTTCTTATGAATATAGATGAAAAAGTGTATATGAAGCACTGAGTACAGTGCCTGGCTCCCTGAAATCTCTAAACAAATGTTCATAGTCCTTGTTAGCTCTTTTATTGTAATAGTTCTCTTTTTACCTATAAGATAATAGTAATCCAAGACTCAAAATGTTCTAATTCAGCATGCACAGTGCATATATTCTTAAAAACACCATTCTATTGAACGCTCGGATATTTTATCGTTGCCCTTGAAACCAAATAGTGGACTTATCTTATAGAACTCACATTTAGCATCAATATAGAATACTAATTTTTTCTCTTCTTTTAACTGTAGAATAAGGAATATTTATAAAATTTGACAGTTAATGTGAGAATAGTTTCTCCCTTATGTAATGACTAAGCAAATTCTATCTTTGAAATACTATTTCTTTATGAAAATCTTATCCCATTGTGAAATAATCAGTATAACCACTTCAACTTTCATAAATTAAATAACATAGTTCTCTAATATCAAAAAAGTTCCAATTGATTGGTATTTATGAGATATATTTATGTTTAAAATAAATGGCATTATCTTAACACTGTATTTTGAGTACTTTGTACATATTCTCCTTATTAATAATTATCAATAGCTTGTTATTTCCCTTTCAGAAAGCTGTAACAAATTTAAGAAAAAAAAATCTCCACATGCACAGGTGTGAGGTTCTGAGATACAAGTTCTAACAGCACAGCTCAGAGAAGTTATAGCCTTCAGATAGAACCAGCATCAATTCATCCACGAACAGTTTTAAACAGAATATTTTTTAAAGTGTAAATTGGGTTTTTGGTCCTGATCACACTATACCATAGTAAACCATACAATTAAATGAGTCTGTCATCTAGGAATGAACATATTTGAGAAGTGGGGAAAAAATCTCGAAGTCCACTTAAATAAAAATTTAAAATAATCAAGTGAGTAAAATTACCTTTTTTTCTGCTTTTGCTTTCTGTAAATTTGATCCTCTCTGCTGTAGCTCCTAATTCACTCAAAAAATGGCTTTATTATATATTTTTTTATTTTATTAATTTCCAATATACAGTACATTAGTTAAACATTTATATTGTTTATAAAATGATCCACCTAACTACTCTTTCTCTCCTCTGGTTGTTCAACTAGCCAATATATTAATGCTAACTGCATTCCCTATGCCATGCTCCCCATCCCCATAATCAACTATCAATTACTAATTTGTACATCTTTAACCTTTCACCCCATTCTCGCAGTCCCCCAACCTCCCATATCCTCTGTCTATCACTAAACTGTCCTCTATATTTGTGAGTCAGCTTTTGATCAGTTTATTCTTTGATCAGTTCCTTAGATTCAGCATGTAAGTGAAATCATATGGTATGTATCTTTCTCTGACTTATTTCACTCAGCATAATAACCTCCAGTTCCATCCATGTCATTGCAAATGGTAGATTTTCATTTTTTTCAGTGGCTGAGTAATGTTCCATTGTATATATGAATCATAACTTCTTTATCTAATTGTCTGTTGATGGGTATTTAGGTTGCTTCCATATCTTGGCTATTACAAATTGTGTTGCGATGAATGTTGGGGTGTAGAGATCTTTATGAATCATTGTTTTAGTTTTACTTGGATAAATACCCAGAAATGAAAATGCTGGGTCAAAAGGCACATCCATTTTTAATTTTTTGAGAAATCTCCAGACAGATTTTTATACTAGCTGTATCAATCTCCAGTCTCACCAACAATCTATGAGTCTCCCTTTTCTCCACACCTTGTCAACATTTATTATTCCTTTTTATTGATGATAGTCATTCTGTCATGTGTAAGGTGATATTTCAATGGGGATTTAATTTGCATTTCTCTGATGACTTGTGAACTTGGGCATCTTTTCATATGTCTATTATTCATCTGTATTTCCTCTTTGGAGAAATAAATATCTGTTCAGTTCTTCTACCAGTTTTTTAATTGCATTACTTTGTTGTTGTTGTTGTGTTGTTGTTGTTGTTGTTGAGTTGTATGATTTTTTTATGTATATTGGATTTAGACACAACAAAAGGCTGGGGGATGTGACAATCCACGGCCTGGCCAGCATCAACTACGTGGACAACAGCTGTGATTTATTGATAGCTACCTCTCTCTCCCATTTATTGGGCAACCAGCCTGTGCCAGTACAGGGCTCAAGACAGGCTGAATTGATGTCAACAGGCCCCAACCTGGCCAGAGCTCCCCTCTGGGCTTTCACTTGCCCTGGGCCTGGTCACTTCAAGTTTGCAGAAAATCCAAGCACATAGACATTCAGGGAGAAAGAAAAACCTCCAGCAGGGAAGATGCCAGATTGAAAGTGCGCCTAGCATTCCCTTGTTTGTTAGCTCAGAGATGTGGAGTGAAAGCATGAATATTGGCGACACAGACAGTCAGGGCAGGAGAGAACTGGAACCCAAATGTCTGGCTACACAGTGTCTGGCCAGGTGCTGATTTCCCGGGTGGGAACAGGGCAGTGACTAACAGACCATCCAATTCTAGGACATTTGCCCACCTGGACAACAGGGCAAAAGGCACCACCTTGCAGCTCATTGCCTTGGTCTCCTCAGAGACTTGGTTTCTTCATTCCTGCTGGTATTGAAGGCAGAAAGTTATGATAGAGCCATGGACACAGTGCTTCATTCAACAATCAAAGTTGCATTGCTGTGTCCAGAACTTCAAATGACTGCGCAGAATTCTTGCATATAGCTGAGACTCCATCAATACTATACTCTTGCTGAAGACCTCCACTACTGAGTCGTACCACCTCCTCCCAGAGTCAGTCCAGGGCAGGTGAGAGGGACAGGGTGTGCTCTCTCCACTGGCCCCAGTGTTCTTGGAGATTGCATGAGAACCAAGGCTCAGGCCTTTTGCCAGAGGACCAGCTGTTAGTTGCCGCCTACTGGTAGGCCAGCCTAACCTGCCTTGCATTGAAATCTTTCTCCATTCAAGTTATGTTTGCAACCATAATCTCTTTGCCCGAATGCTACCCAGCTGACTCCTTTGGCTTAGTGGCTGCTGCAGCTGCCATCCCTTAGTTTGAAGTCGGGTCGTCGCCGGAGAGCCCTGAGAATTTCAGAGTTACATTCAGGCTCATACTCCAGCCTCTGAAACTTACCAGCTGAACACCTCATATAAACATTCTGTGACCCTAGCTCTTTTGACTGGTCCCCAGCCTACCAAGGGAAGGGAAATATGCCTCTGAAAGAATTATGGTTTCACTCCCATGAAACGAGGTAGGAAGTATTACCAATCTCCAAATATTATTCCATGGAGGGTTAATGCTTCAATGTGTGAATTTTAGGGGGCTACAACTCAGTTCATGTGTTGGTGGTGTGTGTGTGTGTGTGTGTGTGTGTGTGTGTGTGTGTGTGTGTGTGTGTGTGTGTCTGTTAATTATATAATCATAACTTAACAAAAATAACTTCAAAAAATTCAGTACGGCCATTTAAGCCAATTCCGGTGGGTCGGAAGGTAATCATTATCATTACCATAACAGCTAACACTTACTATAAGCATCCTATTTTCCAGGCACTGTGCTGTTATCCAGCAAAAGATACTGACCCCCTTCACAAAGCATTCCCCATTGTGAAATGGACATACTAAGTCGTTAAATTTTCCTTTCATCGCTTTCTCAGTTTGTGCTGTTTTCCTGTTGACCAAGGAAACTTTGGATTATGATCTGTTCTCATAGAAGATTCTTCCTAGAGAAAAAAAATAAGTTATGGCCATATGGAATTCAAGTTTTCTACTTTAAATGATAGGGATGCCTCACTGGAAATATAGAAAATGACTTTTGATGATGATGTGATTTGTCATCTAAAAACATATATAGGAAATAAATGTGCTGGTTAGGCAGGTCACTGGAACAATAAATTCTTATTTTTAATGAATAAATTGGCACTCTGCTATCTACCTCGGTTACGTGTGTGTTTTCATTATTCATCCCTGGACATTACCAGTAAGTCTTTGGAGATTCATGATGCTGAATCAGGTCTAACAGTACTTATCACCACCACCTTCATCTACTAAATTAGTTTTCCAAGAGAGACAGGGCCAAGGAAAAGAAAAAAGTCCAGAGTGTCTCCTGGTCCCTCATTTCTCAGCCCAGAGACTTGGAGCAAAAGCATGAATATTGATGAACCGGACAGTCATGGCAGGGATGGAACTGGAACACAAATGGCCAGCTAGCCCGCAGGTCCCCTGCTGTCTGTCCAGGTGTTGATTTCCCAAGTTGGGGCAGGGCAGTGACTCCCAGTCCTTCCAATGCCAGGACATTGGCCAGCCCAGCCTCCAAGGCAAAAGAGAGCACCTGGCAAACTCTTGGCTTGGGCTTTTTTGAGACTTGGTTTCTTCATCCCTGCTGACATTGAAGGTGGGAAGCTGGTGATACCAGCCATGATGAAGACCTGAGCAGATGGCTTCATCCATCAGCAAAGGTTTCATTTGTGTGTCCTGAATTTCAAATGAGTGCTCAGTGTATTCCTGCATACATTGTGTTGAGGCCCCCCCGCTACTGAGTTGCAACACCCCTTCTCCTGCCTCAGCACTGGGCAGACGAGAGTGACAGGGTATGCCCCCTCCACTGGCCTCAGTGTTCTTGGAGACCGCGTGAGAGCCAAGGCTCAGGCCTTCTGCCTTGACACCTGCATAAGGACCGGCAGTTACCAACCAAGCCTACTGGGAGGCCAGTCTCACCTGCCTTGCATCGAACTCTCTCTCATTCAAATCATGTCTGCATCTTCCATCTGTTTGCCCAAATGCCACAGGCTGACTCCTTCATCCCAGTGGTTTGTCCAATGATCAGTGGTCACCGAAGAGCCTTGGCATTTTGGGACTGCATTTTCCTGTAACTCCAACCTCTGCCATTTCCTGGCTAAACACTTCACACCAAAATTCTGTACTTGGCCCATTCAACTGGCATCTCAGTTCGCAAGGGAAGGGACATATGTTATTGAAAGAAACAGAGCCATTCTGCTTTCACTACCATGTATACCCAGGATAGAGGGCAGAACAGAAAGAAGCAAAACATACAGCATTGAATTCCAAGACTCAGACAACAGTTCAGGGCTGGCCAGAGCCCCAGGGGTGGGCAGGAGGACAATGATATGTGTAAAGAGAGTCAATGTCAAGGTGACCATCAAACACTGGGCCACTGGTGTTGAGTACATTGCTAGCTAATGAGTTAGCACACCTGAGCATTTCCTCAAATTCAAAAGCTCTTTTTTTGGCTATGTTTTATTTGGTCAAATGACCTCAGCAACATTTGAGACGCCAAGTCTGAGCCGGGTTTTCTGATTAAGACACAACTGTGGAGAAACTGGATTGCTGTGTGGACTTGATGGCATTGTTTTCAGTGGAGTCTCAGAGTAGGTAGCAATTTACATTCGTGTAATTTGAGAGGATATTGAAAATGTTTATTAAACTGGGTACATGACCGTTTTGTGAGAACATCTCCAACACATGAATTACCTGATTTGAAAATGAGGTTAACTCAAAAGTAGGGGTTTGACTCTCAGTAAGAAGTCGGCTACTCAAAGGCCAGAAGTGTTATAGCTTAATACTTTCTGCATGCAGTAGCCTAGAATTGAGAATAGACGGAGAGCAATGATGCTCACTTGATGCTTCTTTTTATCAATATTTTACAAAAGTGAAGCTTTTTAGACATATGAAGATTCTCATCGAGGACAAAGGGTACTGGGGAGGCACACATGATTCTATCACTGTTTGGAATAATTGTTCTCTTTGTAAAATTGTAACCCAAAGGTAATCTGCATCTCTGGATGGCCCTTGGTTATGGTTCCAAGAATAGGTTGAATTAATTTAGGCTAGTAATGTGCAGCTTCTAAAATTATATTATGGAGAAACAGATAATTTTTAAAAAATAACATATCTTAAAATAAACATAAAAATTCATTTTTATGTAATATAGGTTATCAAGAAAACAGTAAATCATAAATGCTCTTTTAGTGATAAATAATATTAAGCTATCACATCTTAAGACTAAAGCTTGTCTTGAGTTTGCATTATTTGACAAACTCTGCTCTACAGTATGAACTGGATTTTACATGGTTCAATTGTTTTTAAGAGCATGTATATCAAAGTGTGTCACAGTTTAGACTTCCTATTTTGTCCTCCAGAGTAAGTATTTCTGCCCTATAATCCTGCATATAATTAATTAACTGGAAAGATTAAATTGCTTTTATAAGAAGACAATTAACTTTTTGTTATCAATGTGACTGAATTTAACACTTTTAAAATAAGTGTCAGTGCTTATAGAGGCTCATTTGTTTTAATATAGGCACCAGTGGAATTGTAGAAAAGAGTTTATCATTGGAGAGATGTTTTATCATATTCCTATTTTACTGGTATTTTTTATTATAGAGTTAGTAACTCAATTTCCTTGAGATTTCTCTTCTCAAGGAAGAGAAATAAAAATAATAACATCTACCTGGCAGGATTATTGTGAAGATTAAATGAAAATATATGTACCATACACTAGGACAATGTCTGCCACCTGGCATGCATTGTTTCCCACCCTGGAACGAGATAGTCCCGTGATTAACAATATAAGTAGTAAAATGATGCTTTCTTTTCTTCTTGTTAATAAGTCTTTTAACGTGAAGTTTTATTACTCTTTAAGTTGGTGGTTGTTGCTTTTGATGATGGTGAGCTGTGATGTCTAGCGGTACCATAGTAAAAAGCCTTGTCTTATATCTTTGAGAAATTGCACGATTCACACAAGAGGAATATAAGTATTGATTTCTATCAGGTTTTGTAATACAGAAAGGTTTTTATTTTGTTTAGGTTTCTAAAAATTCATGTGATATGCATTTATCAATGAAGGAGATTTTCAATTTTGGTTTAAGCTTTTTAAAATTAACATATTTATTTTAAAAGTTAATATAGTTAAAATGACATTTTTTTGCAAAGAATATTAGTTTTTGTAATGCTTTGATGAATACTAGATCCACTAAAAATGAACAAAAGAAGCTTTCAAAAAAACAACATTATGTTTTTGGGTTTAAAATGCAACTAATGATCTCGAGGGTGAGAAGTAGGCATTTAGTTCCGTGCCAGAATACGCTGTATTCTCAAATTTTTGGCATATATGAAGAGATACATTAAAAAATAATCAGTGATATAAATGTCCATCAAAAGATGACTGGATAAGTCTATAGATAATAAACAAGTCATATTAAGTACTGGCAGAAGATACTACTGTTTGAATGAATGTGAACAACTGAATCAAAATGTATATGTAGGCTTAAATTTGACTTAAACATAGAACGAACTATTAAAAAAACTAAGGCTGATGATTATCTTCATCAATCATCTCTTTATCATTTATCATGCTTTTGGAGATTTTTAGAGAAGGCCATAGCAGAGAGTTCCTTGGGCTCCTAGTTGGTTTCCTCTTATTTCTCGGCATAGAATTAGATTACATTTTCTAGTCTCACTTGCTACATGGAGCCATGTGACTGAATTCTGCCCAATAAAATGTGGAACAATATGGTCTGTTTTATTTCCTGGTCTGATTTAACCTTTCCCCTGTTAGATGTGTGAAATGGCAAAAACTCAGGAAAGCTTGGGAGCCATATGTTGACAATTGTAGAAATGTGATATAAAAGGAGCTCAGGCCTCTCATTCACAGCTTGGAGAATTGCTACCTAACTCGAATGCCCTCAATGAACTGTTACGTGTGCAAGAGATTTAGGGGCTTATCTACAATGGTAGCTGGTACCATTTCAACTAACAATATTTGTCAACATTTTAGTAGTATATAAAACAACTAATGGCACGATATAGTAATCATTTTAGATACTTTTATCTTTATATTGCGATATTTCCTAGTTTGTCATTTTTTTTAAAACAGTATTTGTGGTTAGAAAACTTCTATGCTCACGTATATCTTTTTATATGTTTCAATGACTAGCTTTGGCAAAATACTTACACACTATTTCTGATTGTTACTTAGTTACATTAGCCAACACAGTATCATTCCTTATGGGAGAAAAGGAGAAAGAAGGAAAGAAAGAAAGAAAGAAAGAGAGAGAGAGAGAGAGAGAGAGAGAGAGAGGAGAAGAGAGAGAGAGAGAGAGAAGAGGAGAGAGAGAGAGAGAGAGAAAGAAAGGGAAAAAGAAAGAAAGAAAAAGAGAAAGAAAGAAGAAAAGAGAAGAAAAGGAAGAAAGAAAGAAAGAAGAAAAGAAAGAAAGAGAAAGAAAGAAAAGAAAGAAAGAAAAGAAAGAAAGAAAAGAAAGAAGAAAGAAAGAAGAAAAGAAAGAGAAGAAAGAAGAAAGAAAGAAAGAAAAGAAAGAAAGAAAGAAAGAAAGAAAGAAAGAAGGAAGGAAAGGAAGGAAGGAAGGAAGGAAGGAAGGAAGGAATGGAAGGAAGGAAGGAAGGAAGGAAGAAGGAAGGAAGGAAGGAAGAAAGAAAGAAAGAAAGAAAGAAAGAAAGAAAGAAAGAGAAAGAAAGAAAAGAAAGAAAGAAAGAAAGAAAGAAAAGGAAGGAAGGAAGGAAGGAAGGAAGGAAGGAAGGAAGGAAGGAAGGAAGAAAAAGAAATAGAGTGATTGGTTGCTCCAATCATCATGTCTCCTTTCCTCTCTATTTTTTCAAATCCATTTTCTTCCTCAGATAGATGCACATAACTTCTAGAGATGACAAACTCTGTTATTAATCCTCAATTATCAAGATGATCCCTTGTATTGGAATTGAGGATGGCAGAATATGCCACACAGATTTATACTGCTTTGGTGTAGAGATTATTTGAGCTAAAAGCACTTAAAAGACAACAAGTGCAAGAAGGGCATTGTAATCTCCCCCTTTCTTCCTGGAAACAGGAGAGTAAAATGCCTGTGTGAAAGATGCCCTTCCTGTACAAGGAGAAAACAAATTCTTTAACATGGAGTCAAAGCCAAGAGATTGCTACACAAGCAGGCCTTGTTAAAATATTCTTTTCTCTATTTAGCCTTCCTACATAGTGTAATTCTTTTCTATAACTCTCTCTTTTGTTCAACTTAATATGAAAGCATGTAGGTTCTGTCATACCTTTGAGTCTTCATTTCCTTATGAGAGCTCCAGAGGCATGTAAAGTTTATATAACTATGTATGCTGTCTCCTGTTAATATATCTGATGTCAGTTTAATACTTAAATCTAGCCAAAACCCCCTAAAAAGATACAGGTAAATGTTTACCTCCCCTGTAAAATTGTTTCAGGTGGAAAAACTTTTGTTTCATGTGATCGAATTTTGGGGGACACAAATTTATAATGTAAGATTTCTGTTCTTTGCAGGGTGTGGGAGACGGATGCTCATGAGTTACACAGAAGGACAGTCATCCAAGGTAAGTGACACTGTGAGCTGACATTCGGTATTTACAACTCAAGAATGTCATAACTTCAACACTGACTTTTTAAAAATTCCTTAGGAAAAACTAATTCTCAAAATATAACTAAATATTACAGAGAGGTTCTAAAGTATTCATTTAGTTTAGAATTTTGAACTGTATTCTTAACCTAAAACCCTCCCTTGACCCAATAATCTTTTATTTTTTGCAATACCCCATCATTAAATCTTTAAATCACAGAATGAAATGATTATTTAAGTTAGGTTAGGCTGCTGCAAAAAGAAACCCTTAAATTCCAACAATTTAAATAACAAAGAAAAAGTATGTTGGGCTCATATGACAGTCTAAAATGAGTGTTTAGGCTTGATCATGGCTCCTTTGCATGTTGTTCTTCCATGTAGTCATTCAGAGACTTAGGCCAATTTAGTGCCTTCCATCTTTAGCATTCCGTTTCAAAATAACTTCAATCATTGCCATTTCAGTCCAAGGAAAGGGGGAAAGGCCCAAAGTCGACATCCAGAGATTTTCCAAGCCAAGTGAGGTGAAAATTGCAAATTTTATATCAGCTCACTTTTTATCTTGAAAATCTAGGCAAATCTTGGCTTTGAAAAGGCAGAGGAATGCTATTCCTTGTTAAGCAGCTATATCTAAAGTTCTACCTCTATTAGTGAGGAAAAATAAAAAATGCTGTTTCCGGAGAACTAGGATATTAAATATGCAAGTTTAGACACATTATAGATTTTGATTGCTGTAGATATTCTAAAATAACCTAGTTTCTATTAAGAATATATATTATTGGGTACATGAACTAATGGTATAATACTATAGAAACATTTTAAAATGTATATTAGGGAAATAGAATACATTCTTCTTCAAATAATAAGAGAATTAATACTTTTTTCCTTTTGAATTTAAAACAATATCAGATGCACATTTTTGGATATTTTAAACTATTTCAAATTATTTCAGCTTATCAAGTATTCATATCACATATTCCAAGCTAAAACTTTCTGGAATTCAAGCTAAAGTTTGGCTATTTGATTACAATGAGTTGTTTTCTCCATTTTCTGGAGAAGTCTAATCATCTTCATCACAAAAGTAAAAGAAAAAAGTTAAAAATAAAGCGTGGTGGAGTATAAATGAGAGTTATGAGATGTAAACTAGCATTGTGAGAGCTATCAAAAAGACTTGAGAGGTGGCATTTACTATTTGGCAAAATATTTTCCAATGTACCTGCCCTACCCAGACAGAGAAACAAAATTCATTGTTCTTTTTATAAAATTAAAAATATTTAAACTTCGAATTACTGACCACTGCTTGGTTGCTGGAGTATAGCCATAGACCTGTCATTATACTTTCTAAAATTTAAATAAACATCATCATAAATAATTCAATATTTACTAAAGGAAAAACCTATTGGGTTGCCAACTTCAATTTTGGTGACAGATAATTAGTAGGTTAGCTTACCAAAGCAAAAGTAGCAATACAACAGGAAATCAAAACTTCATTTTACATACTTAATTATTATGTCTCTGTTTCCATACTTAAAAACTTCCTTTCTGCTAATAGTTCCTTGAAAAACAAATAATGAATTTGGTAAAATTAGTTAAAAATTTGACAAAGACCACCCTAAATATCAAGTGAACTAATTTAGCTTTTCAAGATTAGAACAGAAATTTATGACTTTTTTTGTGTGTTTTAATTTATAATATTGGGATATTTGATAAGTGTAAGATTCAATTTTTATATTTTCTCAAGTTCTGTGACCTAAACTTGCTTCTTGATGGTCTGGCTTCAAGTAATTTTTCAGGATATGAGGAATCTCATAATGGAAAGCAATTTGCCCCATACAATTATATGTTTGTTTTTATAACATCCGGATATACAGTAATTCTGAAGATAAGTAAGCACTTGATTCTCTTTGGTCCCTATAGCAGTTGTCACAGTTAAAAGAGAATCATTTTGTTAATTTCATGACTTCTTCTAAACAATTTTTACTTGAGTCATAGAATTAGCCTAAATGGAGGATTAAGACATTATTTGCTTGATCTGTCATTAAATAATTATCTTCATTTTCTAGTACACATTGAGTTCCTCTTCAATCTTTTGAAAGAATATAAGTCTTCAGACTGTATAATATTTATTTATATTATTAATTATTATTAATATCTTATATGATTGTAAACAACATTCACATTATTTAGAAGTATACACACAACACACAATTCCAAAATTGTAACAAATATTTATTTTTATGCATCATTCCTGTTTTAGTTGACTCTCTCAGTTTTCTTTTTTGACAATAAGGATATATCAGTAATTTTAGTGCCTTTGTGTTTGCATGCCCAAATAATTATTTATTTTTTCCTCTCTTCCCTTTTATTGAAACAAACTTCTTAAGGTATTAATGGTTAATGGAATTTTCTTTATCTTTCATTACCAAAACTCCCTTTCTTTCTCTAAATCATCTTCAGGTGGTTTTAATTTTTTTTTATTTGCAATGAATTTAGTTCAATTATTAGCCCCTCCCTCCCATGAAAAAGCATTAATTTCAAGTTATTACCATTCAGGCAATTAAGAAGTTTCTCTATATCTATATTTAATCTCATATGTTAATTTAAACCATTTTCTTTGGTTCGATTTTCACTGGAAGTAGAGGAAAAGAGGGTAATCTTACTCATCAAAATTCTGTTCTTAGAGTTATATCATATAAAGTTTGAAATATACCATAGGGATCAGTCAGCATAACAATTTAATACTTGATTTTTCTAATATTCTTCCCAAAAAGTCAACTAGTCTCTTTTAAAAACCTTAGAGTTGGGAGAAATTCACCCCCTAATGTTTGGTTAGCTGTGAAACTTGGAAAGTCCATTCCTATGCTGAG